>BLAZ01000589.1:502271-504771 GCA_014633955.1 Acropora tenuis
GTATTCCACCACTCAGTTGTCTTCCCAGTTGAGAAAATGTGTTTAGTCCAGTAGACCAGATTCTAGGGCATTTAGTGTGAGCAGCTAGCGTGAAACCATATCCACATCCCACTTGACCAATCTGCATTTCATTAATTATTTTGAGAGAAAGTGAATAAACAAGCAAAGGAAGGAAAATTAACTTGTTTACATTTAACAGTGAGAAAAATTTACCCTCTTTGATTAATCTCAACTTATGACGAGTATCTAATATTTTTACCTTTTTTTCCTCATACAAATGATTTAAATCAACAAATTTGACTACCCTTGACTGGCAAGTGTGTCAACCAACAACTACAGTTCAATTTTCGAGTGAAAAGGCAGGGGCGGATGTTAGGAGGGGTGCACGTGTAAGAAATGACTTCAACCTAATGTATCATTTTTTCGCAGAATACTAATAATTATTTTAGAAAGCTGCAGTTCATCTCAGATGGGGGAGGGGGGGGGGGTGTGCACCTCCTGTACCCTACACTAGATCCACCCCTAAAAAGAGAGGATATGACATTATTTGGGAGTACAGTTAACTAATAAAATTATTGGTACTTTCTGCAACTCCTTTTTTAAGAGTTATTGTTATAGTTTTCTTGACAACTTTATGAATCAAAATAAGCACTTATAATAATTATTGTCATTATTATAATTATTGATCATCAGATTATTATTTATAATTATTACTGACAAGGATTTACCTGTAACTTACTTCTTCGCTGAGAGAAAATTTGACTGGCAGGAGACTGTGTCTCTGAGTCCCATTCCCCAGCTGCCCCCCATTTCCAGCCCCCCAGACATAAACCACAGATGACAACTGAGAGAACCTGGCTGACAGAAAAAAAAAAAGGCAAATAAAATAAAAAATAACCCTTCAACAACAAAAATGATCTAAAAGGTGAGATCTTAAAAAAATCCAATTGCTGAAAATGTTCAGATTTTATTTAATGATAATCATAAGTTACCTGATGAATAAGGGAACAAAATAAATTCATACTTAATTTTAATCTTTCTTAGAATGATCAATGAGTCAAGAGGGAAAACAGTCATTTTTTTTTTAAAGAATGTTTCAACAAACCTTTTGTTCTCTGTACAAAAGAAAACTTCAAAGCATATTTCAGGTTTGTGTGTGATCTGCTGATCAATCTACGATGTACAAGGCTCATCAGATGTCCAAATGTTATGTGTTCACCAGATCAGCAAGTGTCATTTTTGGTGAAAGAAAGCTGAAAGATATCGAACAAAGGAATGGTCTTAACTAAAGTTGGGACAACCAATTCCTAACTGCTGACAACAGGGCTAATATTAGGAACTTAATATCTGTGGTGTATATGTTATGCATATTCCACTGTAGTTAAGGAAAACTAAGCAAAAGCTCCAGTGTGTCTTGTTCTTTAATTTGAACCTGATGTAGCAGTGAAGTTAAAGAGGCAAGGTGGGGGAAGTGGGAGGGGGTGGGAGTGAACAGGCCAATGGGTTGGCATATTTTGCAAGTCTTTTTGCCCTGATTTGAGAGCAAAATTTTTATGGATTATGGATTTTGCCTATAAAAGGTTAAAATCGTAGATCTCACAGATTGTCAGAAGTACTCTGTTTTCTACTCATTGGATTCAGACCTAAGGACTGTTTGATGGATTAACATATTTCAATATTAAATCTAAACAAATCGGCAGATTTGCATACCTTTTTCCACCTCCCCATGAGGATTCACACACACAAAGCCTAATATCTTTGCCAAACATTAACTCAAAACTGGGACACAATATTATTATAGGGACAGAAAAAACTAAATGCATATATATGGCTGACAACACTACAAAACAAAGCCAAAATTAGAAAGCCAGTCTGTTTGTAAGTACTACAGGTAGTGATAAAATTATCCACGACAAAGCAGATATCATGCAGCTCGCAGGATTTTCAATGGACTTGTTACACTAATTTTTTAATTTTGTTAAAATTAGTTCTTGAAATATCGGTGGAGAAAAAAGCCATCACCTGTCAGCTGTTAAAAGGTACATATGTCAGTCGACTTTATATTCGCCGCTTCCTCTCTTTCCACGCCAAAGGATATATCAATGAAATTCCAACCCTCTTAATTTCCTTTTTACGTCGATAAGCAACAAAAATGCAACAACGGAAAGGTTGATATCTTGTCAACAATCAACAAAGACTGCAGAATTTTTTAACTTTCTTTGAGAGACATAATCCAAGCAATCGGTTGTAAAATCTGACATCTTCATGTGAAAGTGTGCGGTTTAACTAAATGACCCCCCTCCATCTGTCAGCTGTTAATACATGTGTACGGGAGGACATTTTCCAACATCTACATAATTCCATGATTTCTGGAGGATCGCAAAATCTCGCTTTTGCACAAACCTTTGAAAGTTATAGTTAACCATCATTTCAATATTTACATAGCAAAAAAAAGAAAGAAAGTTCACTCCTAGCTCACCTTCGCATGCAATAAAAGTCA
>BLAZ01000589.1:553542-556042 GCA_014633955.1 Acropora tenuis
TTATTTTTTCTTCAACATGGATTTGACGACTTAATGTGACTTTTTGGCAAAGATAGAATAAATTTGCTTTCATTGATGAGTGTTTCAAATTTACCTGGTAATTTTTCATGGACCGTATTTTAAAGATGAATACTGCATCTTGGTAAACCCGAAACCTTGGGAAACTTCACCCTGAGATTGAGAGTAAAAACATCTTGTTGTACCATGCACAAGTCTCCAGTCTCTGACATTTGTCACAGAATGAAATTACACTTATGGAAACTAGGCAATCTTTTTCTTCTTAGATTTTCAATAAACATGAATTGCACAAGGCCTCCTATGTATTGAGAGATTTTTACCCCGAAAGGTGCTTTAAACTTTAGGGAATATTTCAATGTATCAATATTTCCTCTTTTTCGCGAAAGCTTTAACTAAACTACCGTCCGATCAATAGCAATGTCAGCTCTTTTGCGGCAGCACTTTTCTACGGGTGGCATTTGGCGGTAAAAGAAATGGGATGAAACTGGTACTTGCAGCACGACGTTCATTTCTTGATAGGTTCTCAATATTAGCGTAGACACCCGAAATGTTCCAGTGAAATGTATTTTTAGCTTGTTTCCAGTCCGTAAAATTCAACGCAAGAATGGAGCGTTCTTGTGTAGAAATTGCAATCGATCTTTCATTTCAATGATTACTAAAAAATAGGTCTGGCATTGTAAGTTACATACATGGGAAATTACCCGGTATGTGTGTGACCAACATATTCACAACTGCAGGGGTGTGACACACATGTCAGTTTAAAAAATTGAACATACTTTCATTTTTAACAAAATTTCGGCTTGTAGTAAAACACGTAACGCCGGAATACTGAAACCCGGACAGGAGCCGACGACGAGGGGCGCCGGTATTTGACAGACAAATCCGGCGATAGGGTAGGGCATTCGAACACTATTTTGACCCGAGGGGGCGTGAATTTGAACCCTGGCCTATGCCAGAGGGAGGGGGGTTGATTGTCGCATCACGCTCAAGTGAACTTTCAGCAACCGCTCGCTGGTTAGAGCATACCGTTCAAACGATTTTCCATTCGATTGAAATTGAACTGTATGTTTTCGAAACATGTTTTTTCTGCTACTTTCTGGCTGAACGAGGTCTCGACACCATGAATTTCGATCTGATCGATGGAAAACCTTGACAAATCGTAGCATGTGTTCGCACGCAGACCCATCTCGTCAAGAGTCTGATGTGAGTAAAATTTACATCACGAATCTTGACAAAAGCATTGATAAAAGAGCACTGTATGACAGTTTCAGTGCATTCGGGAATATCCTGTCTTGTAAGATTTTTCTAACAGAGGACGGTACGTCCAAAGGATTCGGCTTTGTTCGCTTCGACTCGAAAGAAGCCGCGGAGGATGCTATTGCAAAAGGGAACGGTATGTTGCTGAACGACAAGAAAGTGTAAGTCGAAAAAGTCTTTGGTGGAGTCTTTTTGTGTCAAGATGGGAAGAAACGCTTTTAAGAATGCCTTTTGTCCCTTGAGTATTGCGAAATGGAATCGGGGCTGGAAGCTGAATAATGAATAAATAATGAATACCAGGATTAATGAATTAATTAAAAAATTAACAATGAATATTTGGGTTTGGAAAATCAGGAAGTTGGAATAATTAATAATCAACCAGAGCTAACAGGAATAACTAGAAGAGCTAATGATTAATAATTGAAAGAAACACCAAAAGAATAGTGAGTAACCAAGGTACAATATTTCAGCTTCCACCTCCGAAAGTTGGACGAATTTCTTCTCAGAATAGGAAATATTTATGGCATTTTACCATCTAAGAGTTGACGGTTTAACTCTAATCGTTTACTCGTGTGTTTGGAGCATCATCCCATGCAATAAGCACTTTTACAGCATTGTAGAAACTGCACCTCTCTTGTGCTTTGGGGGTGTGGTATTTTTAGAAATTTGTATTGAATCCAAAACTACTCACACAACTATGGAAAAAAACATATTTTTAGACGTAGAATTTTCTATATGATCATATAGAAGATGGAGAATGTTCAGGAATGCACCTACAAATACTAGAAACTTTGACAATATTTCCACACTGGTCCCTAGTTTGTTATGCATGCACCTTTGATCTCACGAAACAATATCAGTAACAATAGAGAGGTTTATGGGAAACGACAAGATGAAATAATCTTCTTTGCCAAAACACAGAGAAACTTGATTTATTTAGAATATCAATTTTTGACCCTGGGAACGAGGTTGATAAATGTCATGCTATACCTCTCTAATGTATGGGGTTTGGGGGCGGGTCACTTTATTCTAGGGGTCTAGGTGGTCGTAGGTGAAAATGCTAATTTTGAGCTCAAAGTAATGAAAAGCTGATGTTTCTTTCCTATTAGTTTGGGTGTAAAGTGCATTTTTGGTCCATATTATGGACCTTTTAAAATGGACCGTACAAAGTGGATTTCAGCATTTTGTATTTTTTTTGCATAGTGTAAGATTTTGTGAGATTGTC
>BLAZ01000589.1:586781-589281 GCA_014633955.1 Acropora tenuis
GAATTTTGTCGTCCGGAATTCTATGAAATAAAGAAGTAAAAAAGCGATCGTGCGCTTTTTACTTTAATTATTTTTGACGTTTTCAAAATGAATCCTGTAATTTATTTTGCCTCGCTAGCTTAATGACCTTGCCCTGTCTAGTCTCCTTCAGCTAGGTGAAGTGACATTGGCAATCGGAAGTTGCGTAGCTTTGATTTCTTGTTAGCAGCACTCGGATTTTCCCGAGTTTTACCGGGACATGTTGATTTAGTTACACGGAAGCGAGGTCGAAAGGAGACGGTGGATCTTGAGGCGAATGAAGATGAATCCTGCTCCTGGCGCTCCAAACTATCAAATTGCGTGTCTGTACGTCGGGAATCTAGCAGAAGATGTCACTGAGGCTATGCTGTTCGAGAAATTTAGCACAGTTGGTGCGGTTTTATCGATCAGAGTGTGTCGCGATGTAGTGACTCGGCGTTCGATGGGTTACGCTTACGTGAATTTTCAGCAACCGGCTGCTGGTAGGTCATTAGCTATAAAACGTTGTTTTGCTTTTGATTGAGGTCAAAACTGTGTTTGTATTAAAAAGTTTTATTTTTTTTTTGTAAGCCGAACGAGCTATCAGCACCATAAATTTAGATCTGATCAGGGGAAGACGTTGCCGTATCATTTGGTCGCGGCGAGACCCTTCCCTTCGAAAGTCTGGCGTGGGTAATATTTTCATCAAGAATCTTGACAAAAGCATCGACAATAAAGCGTTGTACGACAGCTTTAGTACGTTCGGGAATATCTTGTCTTGTAAGATTGCTGAGGCAGAGGACGGTACGTCCAAAGGATACGGCTTTGTTCACTTCGACACCGAAGAAGCTGCGGAGGATGCTATTACTAAAGTGAACGGCATGTTGCTGAACGACAGGAAAGTGTGAGTTAAAAATGTTATTTAGTCTTTTTGCTTCAAGATTGGGAGAAATGTTATACTGTCTTCTGTCACTAGTGTGTAACGAAATCTAACAAGCTTCTAGTTAGCAAAAGCATCATCCTCAGGAAATAGGAAATATTCACGTAGGCACGGATATCTGCCTATTTATTTTTTGATATGTAGACGTTCACGCAATGTTTAGAAAATTCGGCTAGATTGAAGAATACCCGTGCGCTTACATTGAACATAGTAGTTTTTATAACCAGTCTCCTCTACTAACTATGCATTGAACCTCAAACAGCTGCCACCGCAGTCCAGCAGTCTGTACGTCTGTATCAATTTATTTACAGTGAAGCGAAATACAAACGTCCTTCATTAAACTGCAACCACAGTGACTCCGTGCCCCATGTATTTTGTCACGAAATCGCCTTACTTCATACTGAATACCCGTCCACTTCCATTGAACGTCAAAAAGCTGTCACCGCAGTCCCACTGTCAGTCTGTAATTTTTTTCAGTCAGCCGAAATGCACACGTCTTTCACAACTGCAAGGGCAGTGATTCAATGCCTGATGTAATTTGACGCAAAAATCGCCGTATTTCACATCATATACGTGGTTTAGTTTCTTTCTTTGAGAAGAAACTACTGCTATTTCAGCACACACGGTATTTCAAATGCACAGGTGAATTGATTTCCAGGTACGTGCATGTAAACTGCTTGCTAGATTTATAGGGTTTCATTCACATGCTTCTAACCAATTACGCTTCCAAGCAATACACATTTCAATCAGCCAATACCGGCCAATACCACAGTTATATATATGAAACCAACCTAATATTATTTTGTATTCTTCCGCCTGCCGCGCCTTTATCTCTCAAAATACAGGGCTCCTCAATTATAAATATTAAACTTTGTTGATGATGAACTATCAATTTTCGTCCCCTCTCTTTCGCGGGCGTTGAGATCGTTAATATTCATCTGTCGACGTAACAGCGTGTGTTTTAACTACAAACTTGTCCACCTGGATGTTTGTTTTCACGCGTTCGACGAAAGACTACGTATTTACGCGTTCGCTTCTCGCAAGCAAACAATCGATCGTTCGAACTTCCAACGTCACGATGACAAGCAAGGTAGGGATTGAAATTGAGCAGTTCGTCGCTCCCAGGCCTCTACCACTGATTTAAATGGTAGGAACGCCTTGTAGATCGGTCGGCAACCAAATTATGGAGGTTCCAGAGGTTTTCCAAGTATTTTTGAGTGGTAAATTACCTTTAAATAACAGGTAGCTGCACAGAATCATTAGTTTCATTAAGAGCCAATGTATTGTGCACTTTGTACACACGGTGCGATTTTCTGCGAATGATGTGATTTTTCGTGAATTTTGCGATCGAATGGGATTTAAGGCCGATTACATCTGCGAAATCGCATCATCCCGTTATATCGGGAGCCCTGAATCCTGGAAACTTTGACAAGATTTCCGCACACTTGTCCCAACTTGATATAACATGCACCTTTGTTCTCACGGAACAATAGCAGTAACAGTGGATGGCTTTTGGGGGCCACTCGCTTGATTTTTTGGGGTTTAGTGGGCTTTGACGAATGA
>BLAZ01000589.1:596781-599281 GCA_014633955.1 Acropora tenuis
GCAGCCCCATCAGGTTCGAAGACGACCTGGAGGAATGCAAGCTCAAAGGCAACCCTTTAAATTTGGACAGAATGTGAGGAAGCAGCCAGAAGGACATCCTGGAACTGTTGCAATGCAGTCTCAAGATCCAGTACAACAAGCCATTCATATACCTGTAAGTATTCATATACCTTCTAGGTTATTATGGCAAATTTGAAATCTTCAAGTTTGAAGGTGAATGGTTTAATCGAAGTTTTCACCTCCCCTTTCTTAGGGACGAGAGTCCCGTAAGGCTCTTGCTGCCAAGGCTCACGAAGATGTGTCTGTACTGCACGCCCACAGTGCCAAGGAGAAAAGTCCAGAGAAAAGTGCAGAGAAGAAAAGGGCCAAGAAGAAAAGTGCCAAGAAAAAAAGTGCCAAGAAGAAAAGTGAAAGAAAGAATTGAAAAAAAAAAAACAATAAATCAGGTGTATCACTATTTCTCTCTCTTTCTCGAAATTGTTGACTAAAATATCGATTTTCTCCTGTTCTCCAAAGCGAAATATTTTGTTTCGTCTCAGCTATTCGGTTCTGTCCGTGCTGCGTGCCTACAGTGCCAAGGAAAAGAGTGGGGAGATAAAGAATTGAAGTAAACCTTGGTTCACCTTTACCGGTAAAACTTTGCAACAACCAAATAGTTGTTGTTTATTTTCTTAGCTTTTTTTCTTCAGCATGGATTTGACATGTTAATTTGATTTTTTGGCGATGACACAATAACTTTACTTTCATTGCTGACAGCGCGGTTTCAAATTTCCCTGACAAATTTCCTATGGACCGTACTTAAAGATGGATACTGCATCTTGGTTAACCCAAGACCTTAGGAAACTTCACCCTTAGATTAAGAGAGGTAGAAAGCATCTTCGTATCATGTACAAGTCTTCAGTCTGTGAAATTTGTCACAGAATGAAATCACGCTCTAAACATGAATTGGTCAAATCCCCCTATTTAAAAAGTTTAAGGTTGCCAAAACACGTCTCGACAATCTGAGCGGAAGCAAAAAGATGACTTCCGCACAGGTTGTCGAAACATTAGTCGCCAAGAACAGTCCCTCTCAGGACTCCAGTCACCTAGATGACCATTTTCAATTAAATTATGTTACTTCTGGTTTCAAACCATTTTCTTAAATGCATCGATGTAAATTGACTCCTGAAGATTGGATGGTTTAAATTCCCGTCCCCTAGGGCCAAAATGATTTTTAAATGTCCTACGCTGTCGTCGGATTTGTCTGTCAAATGCCCCTCTTAAAGAACAATCGTCGTCGGGCCCTGACGTCTTAAATAAAGCTTGTGTCTAAACATGCCATCACATGTTTCGTGACCCTTTTTATGATGAGGCCAATTTTACCTGACTTGAATTACTACAAAAACGCAACTTTAGCATTGACACTATTAAAAAATGACTTGAAATTGAATTAATTAAGTCGGACAATGCCAATAAGAGACAACAACAGAGCCAACAGAGTGTTCACGATTGCAAGCATGTATTTTAAATTGATCAGTATCGGTTGATTAGCTCTATAAACAGAGATTTAGAGCCTTAACAATGAATTGGGGGTATGAAAACGTAAATGCACTGTTTAGCATAAGAAAGACGAATTACAAACCAAAATTCCTTTGACAGTTCACTTAATAAAAGGAAAAAAGTCACTTAGCTAATAGCTACATCGTTACAATCTAAAATCACAGATATTTCACCACTCTCTCAGTTTTCTTACATACCTTCACATCTTTTGAAGATCTTTTTTTGTCAGCAAGTCTCTCAAAATACACGTGTTCATAGCTGTTAGCGACTTCTGCACCAGCAAAATAAAAATCCATTTGAAACTTGGCACTTCCGGCCCAAATTTCTCCACCCTACCAAGGCAAAGGTCAAATTCCCAAGCCCAGGAGGGAAATGCGCGGGGCTTCCCCGGGAGCGGTTGCAATTCGATTGATCAGTGCACCATTGGTTAAAAGCTCCGATGGCTATACCTTGTTTATGGTCAGCAGTAATCGTGCTTAATTCTGGCCGGGTTTATTGCCCTCTTGAGGCTCCTTATTGTAAATTTATTTAGATAAATAAAGGGAAGTTCATGGCTTCGATACTCGGATGTCAAATTTCGAGTTTTACCCGAATCTTGTGCATCAAATTACACGGAACAGTCTGTGGTCGCGAGGAGGAAGTGAACTTAAAGTGATAGATGATGAATCCTTTTCCTGGCGCTACAAACTATCCAATTGCTTCTTTGTGCGTTGGTGATTTAGCAGCGAATGTCACTGAGGCTATGCTGTTCGAGAAATTTAGCACAGTTGGTGCGGTTTTATCGATCAGAGTGTGCCGCGATATTGTAACTCGGCGTTCGTTGGGTTACGCTTACGTAAATTTTCAGCAACCAGCTGCTGGTAAGACTATGCCTATAAAACGTCTTTTTGCTTTTCATTGAAGTTAAAACCGTATTTATTTTATTGAAATGGGTTTTTTATTGTTTGTTGTTAGCCGAACG
>BLAZ01000589.1:655770-660567 GCA_014633955.1 Acropora tenuis
ATTGTTTTAGCATTTTTAGTAGTGGAGGATTTTTCCTTTGACCTTGTAAAATTATTTCTAAGCAAACACGATTCATAAAATATCTTACTCCCATTGGTGTCTTCGCAAAGGAAATAGTGCATTTCGTCACAATTTTGTGGAATCAATCTAAGTTTATCTCTCTTCACCAAAAAGCAAATCCACTCATTGGTCAGATTTATTAAGCTTTCTTCCACAGAGGTCGCAAGGTTGATGTCTCGATACCAGAAAAATTCATCTTGTCTTAGAGGTTGCCAGCTTGAAAAAAGAAACAAACAAAGAAAAGAAAAAAAAAATCAAAACCAAAAAGCAATTAAATTAAAAGCTAATTATTAGTCTTAATTGAGTTATGTGCCGCGAAATCATCATTAAGCCCTGTTACATGCGTAGGGTGTGTATTTATAGGGTGAATTAAGATGTTTTAGTTTTCAACCGGCTTCCCTCTCTTATCAACATTTTATTCCGTCAATTTGATCAGAGTTTGAGTTTTAAACTCCCCAATAAGTACTAGTCGATGGCTTCATAACATTAAGACCCAAATAAAGTTAGCATTATCATTTTTATTATTATTATTATTATTATTATTATTTGTTCAAGGTTTGCCGCACAACAATTTTCGATACGTATCTTCAGCCATGTGCTTAGAACCTTTAATTGAGGTAGGATGGAGAGAACTTTTCTTAAGATTTGCCTTCATCCTAACAGTGCCGCCTGCTGGATGTCGTCCACTCCATGTTATTTTTAGCCCGAGGAAAGCTAGACAATCTCTTAATAGATGCCCTGCTCCTCAATGGCCACACTCGGGAGCACTTAAGTAATTTTTTATTTTTTCAGTTATTATTATTAATATGATAATTGTATTGTTGAATGAGCTTAATAGATTGTCTTCAAACAACAATACCAGTAGTATGAAACGTCCCAAGTGTGGAGCGTCTAGAACCACTTTCTATCCTATTCTCAAATTGCAGTATGTTTGTGTTGTGTTATTGTTTCGTTCTCCAATCACAGACCGTATCGGGATAGGTGCTCGGTCTCTCCATCCTTACCACCAACTGTCACAACGAAGACTCTGCACTATTCCGAACGGGGTGTTTTGGGAAGCGACACAATAGACGGTACAACGCTAACAATATCTCTAAACATGACAATTATGGAAGGGAGTTGTCATAGGGACCGGTCACAATAAGGGCTTTTCACAAGCTCCTCGAGATTTCTCAAAGAGAATTGCCCGAAATTTATTTTTATAATTTTAAGTTGCTTTAAAGTTGGTGCAAAAAAAGAAATTCTGTCCCAAATACGTATGGGTAAATACTACCGGCACCAATATCAATATTAATCTTGCAGAAAATTGTAGTATTAGCCAATAAAATTGTCGTTGTTCGTTCAAGGTTATGACTTCTAACCATTTCCATGCAATTTAACTGAAATCAGAGTCGCTAAAATCATGTAAACTCAACCTTAAAACAGACTGATGTTGTACCAGACAACCGTACAAAGATATACACATCACTTTGAAGGGACTGACTTAGTGACTGACAACAAAAACTCGACCTTTATCTATCTATATGTAGACAATATTGTATCAGACTTATCATTAGCGGTCCGGTTGCATGCATCTGTCGCTCACTATTCGCCCCAGTGGGGAGTAAGTGCCCTTTTTTTTTTTACAGGAAATTCAGTTGTCTACTGAAGCATTGTGCAAATCACTAAAAGTTGCTCCGATATCACAGAATTTGTAGAAACCTGGAATTTCTCACAATCCAAAAATTTGCTCGAAACGCAAGAAAAGTTGCTCGAAACACAAAAAGTTGCCAAAATGTTGCCGAGCAACTTGTGGAAAACCTTCTGGAGGATCTACAGGATTATCGTAATGATGCAGCTATGTCGTTTGTTTCTCACATCAAGCATTGGTCATCTTTTCTCTTTCTGAAAATGGGGGCGCAATGATATTGGCGAGCTTGAGCTTTGTAGTTGTACAGGAGTCAAATGCCACATTCAACATTTACCAGATTTGTCTCATTTTCGCTGACTATACCATACTTTGTGAACTGCCAGATGGTTGTCAAATTCAAATTTTTGTCGGTGTAATGCACTGCCTTTGAGCATATTAATATGTTCAGTAAATACTGTTCGTCTTGAACTGTGGTGAACCTAAAATAGTTGTCAGTATTCATAAGATTTTTAACATTTCGTGTACATTTTATTACCCTTCTATCTAGGTGGCTCATGGTAGACTCACGCCCGGTGTCTGACGAGACGGAAGATTAAAATTAATATGCTTCGATTTTGTTTTCAATCTTCTTACCTGAGGCCAGTCCAGTATTCTTTTCCTGAAGTAATGTTTCGTAGGGCATTTTGAAGGCTCGTCGTGTCATTGATTCTTGCTCCGTCTTCCTTGATCTTCATACACTTGTCTTGTAAATTATATCCATTTATCTTTTCATTGTTAAATGTATATTGCACAGAGCCCCGAGTTTGCAAGCCTTGAAAATAAAGCACAACAAACTAACAATTTTCTGTGAAGATTATGTCCAATGTTACACTGAACATTCCGTGAAGTTCCCTTTAAGGAAACAACAAAAAGAAACAAACAACATCCATTGGACAATTGAAAGACTCCGAGGCCGCATTTGCGGGCGAAACTATACAATGGGGTCGAAACACTGCGTTGCTAACTGAAAACAAAAATTCTCACTATGCATATTTTTTTCGGAGTTTCGCACACTCGTGGAATACTTGAAATTTTGTGACATCATATGCGAAATGATATGGTGTGCTCAGGCAGAGAAACCCCAAAGGCGGACGAAAGTAATGAGAACAGATCGCTTTCCCGTCGGAATTGTTTCAGTAGATACGTTTTGTATTTTTTTTAAGGAGTGACTTGTCACACAGCGTTAGGAAAAACAAACCGGCTGTTTAGACTTTCAAAGTAACATTTGCGGATATAGATGGTTACAATCATGGCGAGGCTACCAGGTAGTCACATGTGCTATTTAAGGCAGTGACGGTAACGAGAATTAAATCAATGTTGGCAAAAGAAAAACATAGTTACGCGATAGGGAGAGGATTAGAAAAATCCTGGTTATGTCTCTGGATAAAGAGAATTCAGTGTCGGGTATGTGTCTGGCTCTTTATTCTCAAACTGATTTTTCACATCGAACTGAGTTCGCCTCGTGCAGTTTCATGTTAAACTAAAAGTGCCTTTGATAGATGGCATATCATGCTGGTCCTGAGGTAGAGACGAAAAGAAAAGGTGATGCATATGGATGAAAAGAAAAAGATAGAAAGGGACTGGAAATGGATAAAAAAGGCAAATGGATTGACAAGGAGAAGATGGAAAAGGAAATGAATGGAAAAAGTTGGTGAGAGGTCATAGGTGGAGAGGGAAATTAAATGGATTGTTCTGGCGAGAATATTTTTAGTTTAGACAGGAAGACAGAGCCACAACATTTAACGTGATTACCTGTGGCACTTGCTTAAAATATAAACAAGGGATGAAGTTGACCAAAATAAGCCGGAATTTAATTAAAACGCCAGTTCCACTCAATTTGCACTACAAATTGACTGTAAAAAAATTGTGACTTCGTGAAAATTTTTGAACGTCAGGTGCATAATTATATATACAGAGTCTGAAGTATTGCTGTTGATTTCAGATGACCAATTTTAATAAAAGTTGTCAATCACTGATACAAATATCAAACCCTCTCATTGTCTAATATCAGTCGTGGCAACTTTTAAATTTCCTTCATTGGCATACATATCTTAAACAATTAACATCTGGTGGCGTTCAAATCTTTTTAGCCTCCACAAGTGTACTTGACTCTCAGCAAATTTACAGGCAGGCAGCCAGGAGTTTTATTTTATCCTTCATTTTCCCAAATATTGAACTGAAAATGATTTTACTTGCCACCTTTTAGTTACGTGCCTAATTAGACATACCAGCTTGCCTACGGTGATATATTCAATGTCCATCATCCACACGAGTTTTGGCCAACTAAACAAATATGTTTTTTTTTACTGATAATTACTTTTTTAATACCAACTTCGTTTTTATTCATAACTGAATTGCAAACATAGAGCACTAAGGCTCTCCTGATGATAATCAATGATTCCACAATCCTTAGTATTTTATTTCTTCCCAAAGCATGAGTCGGAAATTCACTTTTACAAAATTAAATTTTTGTGGCACAAAACTGTGGCTCGTGAATTAATTTACTATAGCATACTTTGTTCGAAGCGGTTTCCACAATTCTGAAACTTTTACGCTATATAGTTTAGCTCTCCAAGAAAAGCAAAAACGAATTAAAAAAAAAGAAACACGAAAAGCACGTTTTGCGGTTTTTGCAAATACTTAATTTTTAAAGAATAGCCTCAGTCTTGACCCCAAAATTAGCCATAAGTGAAAGCGGCATGGATATTATCTCCTTTACTCAGCTACTTTAATTTCGCTAGAGTTCGTAGTAAAAATTTTAATAACGCAACTAGGCCTTTCAATAATACGGTTCAGGCGTTGTTCACTTTTAGTATAAGGGTTTAGTGTTAAAGCCTCGGGTATTTCTATGCTGATTATTAAATTTAGTCCGTGAAAATATCTCATATTTTAGATCATTTCCTAGGTCACCTTGGATTGCTCTACAAGCTGGAATTGAAAAAGAAAAAAAAGAGAACTGTACGACTGAAACTCAGTCAATTATCTTTAGTCCGAGAATGTAAGCTTATGACAGACAAAAAAACAGAAAACAAAAAAAAAAAAAAAAAAAAAAAAAAAAAAAAAAAAAA
>BLAZ01000589.1:670244-672744 GCA_014633955.1 Acropora tenuis
TTATCTGAAAAAAAAAATCTTCGTTTTACTTGATTAATTATAACATTGGGAAATAATTGCACAGTAAACGATGCATGGGACATCACGTCATTACCTTTAAACAAAAAAAAGGTGAAATTTTGCTGTAAGCAAATGACACGACAGCTCGATTCAGAGCAGTGGGACGCACTGAACGCATTTCAGTTGAAAGCAAAGCAAACAATACATTTGTTTACTTTTTTACAATATGAATTGTATAGATGATATTGAGAGCTAAGATTATTACTATTATAGTTATTGTTGTTTTTCAATGAACCAACTGTTATAAGCTTTATAAATGCTTTCATTAGTATGCCTCACTAATTTTCCTTTTTAACTCGTGAATGCGCAAAACAAAGCAACCAACATTTTCGAAAGTGAGTTTAAAAATGTTTCCTTTGAAAATGTGTATGTTGCTTGGCCTACGAAACGTCAATTAAGTCCATATTTAAATGCTTTTATCAGCTATACTGTAGTTGTCAGTGTGATTTATAGTTTAATTCTTTTGAAATTACAATACCTAAAGAAAAAGTTTTTAAATAACTAAAAATAATTCTTACCACACAAACGAGAAGAACAGGGGCAACAAATATCCAGATCAAACTATTGGATAACGAAACCCAAAAGCTAGTGGTGAAAATGAAGAGAATGTCACGAGTCTTGACGAATGTACCAAATTATCTTTGGAAGAGGGATCGACCTATTGTCCGTCACAGGTTTTTGGGTTGTCATACCGGGAACGATTAGACGAGAAAAGTGAAGCGGTGACGGAGTAAATGGAAATTGCGTGAGAACCAAAAGAGCGTCTTCGTGCAAAAATTAAGACGTCAGTGTGAAGAAGTCCTTGTTGCATAAGAATTCACCGACTGAGTCAGTCCTTAAGTATAACTGATGTAGTCCTTGGTATTCAGATGATCTTACTTTATTACCTATGATTTTACTTTGTCACAAATCATGAAACGGTTTGGAAAATTCAAGATGGTATTTGTTATTTTGAGATGTTTCATACTAGAGGACTTTTCAAATTTCTAACTTCGTCAATGTTATTATTATTACTCCGTCATTTCTTTGCTTTTTTATTGGACACTTACAAGGCATCTTGTATGTAGCTGTGCAGGCCGCCTTCTTGGCAAGCGGCAAGAACGATCGATAACACCACAATCCCAGCAGGACAGCCTTTGATGATAAAAAGCCCAAACAGAATTACTCAATCGTTCATTAATGTCGTAGAAAGGCTTGTAAATGGCGCTAGGGAACTCTAAACTTGGAGTACCTTTGCTAAAAAAGCACTTGATAATTAAAAGGTCAATTTTGATATTTTAAAACTCAGCTGTAAACACTAGACCTCAACAGGAGGTTCCGGGGAATAAACCCCACGTAATGGCCAGCTTCCAGTTGGCCTGATAGCTGAACTGGTTGAGCAGTACACCAATATCGCAGAGGTCATGGATCGAGTCCCGTTGAAAGCTGAAGTTTTCAGGCGTATCTTTCGCTACTGCTTAAGTAGCGTAGCAAAGCTGCGAAGATTATTAACTTTAAGGTAATGGATTAATGCTGCTACGAAGACACACAAACCCTGTTGAACAAAAAAAATTTTTGATACTGAAAAAGCCATGAGCATGGGTCGAAGATATTTAAAATCGAGGATATGAAAACTGTCACAGTTTTGCAAGCTTGTAGTGACATTCTTGCACAGGAAGCAAAGTTAAATGGCGAATGTTGACTCCATGAATTCATTCTTTTCCATGTGGAATTGAATTTATATTTAGCAGTAGCTTCATTTATTTATTGTTATTATTGGTATTCTTTAATTTTTTTCAATTCAATCATAACTATTGGCGCCGTACCTTTGGTTCCAAGGCATCAATCCCATAAAAAATAGGCAAGCTGTGTAGCGGCGAAAGCGACCACGAGGTTAAGGGGAATTTGCACCAGCTCCTCTTTAAAATCCCTAGACATGAAGGCCAAAAAGAAAATTGGGTTCTGATCATGCATAATGCTCTGTTTTTACAAAATGTTAATGAAACATTTAGCACACCGATCAAATTTGTTTGGGTTTTGTGCCTTTCAAGCAATTTTATCATCTACGCATCTTTCCTGTCCTTTTCTTTGTACAAAATTGGGAGAAAAAAAGACGCTTCTGTTGATGTGTTTCAAATAGGCTGCGATTAGTTCAATTTTGGCGAACAAGAACGAATGAAATAGGCACATCCACGCGCAAAACCGTATCACTTGCTCCTCTCTTGTCTTTCACCGACAATTTAAGACGCAGTCTGACTTGTGTAGATTTACTTACGTTAACGTGCAGTATGCAATGATTGTAAGTACTTCTGCAGTTAAAGACAGTGCACAACCAACATAGTTAATCCTTGTCATTGCTACCGAATGATCCGATGTAACCTAGCAAGACAAACAAAGGCAAGTTGAAGAAACGACGATGGCAACCCTACTATTATGATTGCTTGGATGCGAAAAAAGCGAG
>BLAZ01000589.1:768187-770687 GCA_014633955.1 Acropora tenuis
ATGAAAAGTCAAGGTAAACCGGAAATGTCGGAATAGCATGTACAATAGTATTTTCAGAACGAACTAATAGAAAAAAGATACCAGATGGATAGGATATGCCTCGCGAGTTTAGAGCTTTGGGTAGTCTGTGGCCGCTTATTATGGGATAGGACGTCGACTAAGCAGTGGGGCTGTGCTTGGTTATTTGAAAAGGGTCGTGTTCGAGTTCCACTTGGTATTTTAGCTCTGCTTAAGTGCTGTAGAAGTCAGAGTGAGAGATTGAAAAAACAACCAAACACATACACAAAAAACAAACAAAAGGAAAGAAAGAAAACCCGTGAGTTCATTGCCACTCAGAGTTTTCCATCATCAAAAGAAGCAAAAGAAGGTTCCAGTAAAAGTCTTAATAAATGAAAAACACCAAGTCGATTCAAAATGAAGTCAGCTTTTTATTTGGAATCCTCGCAACTGAGAACATCACACTAACCATGTTTTCACTGGATCCTCTGGTCACTGCATTTTGGTTGTCACTCGATGGCGATGTGATGTAATGTATTAATGTTTTTTCTTATGCCAGTAATCGCTATAAAAACCAAGCTCATGATTAAATTTGTTTTTTTTATCATCAGAAATCCAGAAATCCCTCTAAGTTATTTTTCATCGGTGCAATTATTAATAAATATTGTACATCGTGAGTTAAACTTCTTCAAGACTCAAACCGAGACTCATTGCCGCTTCAGTGAAATTCTCAATTTGGATGGTTGCCTTGACACGAAAATAAAGGCTAGTTAGTTGAAAATCACCATGTGATTGGCTAACTAAAATGTCATTCCACCCCCTAAATTTGGTAGCGATCAACCGTAAACTTTCATAATTTTATGTCACTTCCAAAATGATACGTGAACGTATCCTTTTTAGGGGGGGTGATGTCAAAGGATTCATTTAAGGAGTCCAGCCATTCGTCAATAACTCTGCTCTCTGTAGCTGTATCAATGTCTGCATAATGCCTTCAGATATAACGAAACTAGTACAACCACTACCCAACACAATTCAGCTCCACTGAGATTCATCTCGACTCTTGCTTCAGGTCACAGCTGACAGTGCGAGTATTTTATGATGAAACCGTGGTGCAGCTAGCGCTACTGCCTCGCGGAGGGGAGGGGGGGATTTGAAATTATTAACAAACACGATATGTAAACGAGAGTTGGTCGCCGTACGTAGCAAATTCATTGAAAGCTTATGTTTGCAGCTGTAGCTCATCGGCTGCGAGTAACGGGCGAAACACAAACAAGCGAGCAAAATTCACGCGCTAGCGCTCCTTCCGCTTCGGGTGTCTTCGCAGTCCCGCGCGACGGGTGTATTTCTCCCTCTCTTTGATTTCTCGCCGAGATTAGACTACTCGCAGTTTGTAATGAAAAAGAAACGACTTTCGAGTTAATCGATCAGAACTGATCTATCTAAGCCTATTGATTGAATCTCTTCGTGTTTTTTCTTGTTTTAGTCATGTTACTCAGCGGTTTCGTAGAATGTTTCAATCTCGTTAGCTTTAAAATAGTTGTTCCCTGTCAAAAATGGGTCATTTTGTACTCCCGATGGTACAGCGTAGGCGTGGCCAAGGTATTCATAAGAATTCCTGAATCTGTTGGCGGTGTGTGCAATGTACAGGCCATAACTGGAGCCAAACGTAGGACCGTAACTTGCATGAGATCATATACGGACTTTGAACTGCTGCTGTCGAGTTGAGGTAGTTTGCGCGGGTTAGTGGTCGGGCTTTTCAGTGAATCATTCTTACATCGATTTTCACCTCCTAGAAGGAAAATAGAGCGTAATTCCTTGTCCTTAATCGTCGGAAAGACGTTTAAGATGAGGTTTGTTCACATCACATTCAGATTAGTAAAGACTATAATAGTTGTAACGTACATGATCCCAACGTTGGCTGTACAACAAGTTGCATCCAAGCGAAAAACAAGAAAACAAACAAGTAGCCGCAACCAAGATATATACATAAATAAATATTCCATATTAGGAAATAACAAATGTTTAAAAGGCTAAGAAAAATACTGCTGAAATAAATACGTCTTGAGACCACTGTTAAAAGAAGGGAGGTCCACTGGAAGTCTCATACAAATGGTCATGTAGACTGTTGCAAAGTGTATATAGGCGCACAGACCTAAAATGATGTCTCGCCGTGCTTAGTATTGGACCGAGGAACTTTCAGAAGACCATTAGATGAAGATCGTAGTGGCTGCAGTGGTATATTAATTAGTCAACCAGTAGCTTCTTAGCTGGGTCCCACTTATAGAACATTTTAAATGAAACTCAGCTAATGTTTCTCATTATTTTCGCAGTTGTCTCCCTTAAACCCCTCTTTGCAAGCGCATTCATAGTTGTTTTCTTCGTACAATGACACTTCTCGTTGTTCTTACACGGCCAACTGCACCTTCAGTATGTCTGCAAAAAGAATTCACAATTATGATTCACTTTATGCAAAATTGTGCTAGAAACACATACCCGAGGAGGG
>BLAZ01000589.1:782390-787390 GCA_014633955.1 Acropora tenuis
AATATTGTCGTATATCTTGAGTAAAATTTCTGTAAGAATCAAACATTGGCTCCTCGATTCGGACTTAAATACAGCTTCAGGGAAATACTCAATTCGGATGGTTGCCTTATCACGAAAATAAGAACTAGTTACCGTCTTAGATCTGTTTGGCTAAGTATGATGTCATGCTGTACTTGAAATGTGGCCGGGATCAACCGGAAACTTTCATATCTTTACTTCACTTCCAAAAAGAAAGAGTGAACGGATCCTTTCTGGAGTGGCTGATGCTAAGGGAGTCATGATATTAAGAAGTCCAACCCTATCGTCAATAAATATTAATTATATTAGAAATGAGCAACCAATATATATCTTTTAACTTGCCATTGCAAAAGGACATATCTATGCAAAGTTTCATTTTTCTTACCCTCTCATGTTTCTGAAGCCTTAGCAACAAACAACAGCAACACAAAACCCAATGCATATAAATGCTGCTGGATAAGTGAATGCAAGCACTTAATGAATTACTCAATGTCAATTACAGTATATTAATAAATACCAGAATGAGACTTATTACATATCTCTTGGTTATACCAGTTCCTCATGCAGCAACAAATACGAAGTTCCCTATTGAAAAACTTGTCTCTACAATGAAAGCTATTATTATTCTGTTACATGGAGTTTTAGCGAAGAGCAACCTGACAACGCTAAAAACCCTACTTGGCTGCTTGCTAATCTGAACTCAGTTTTAATGTTGACTGTCCGTAAGCTGTGGATAAATTACTTTTCGTATCACTTGACAAAATGAAAGTTACATGACAATCTGCTGCGAGTAATCTTCGAAACACAAACGAGCGAGCAAAATACACGCGCCCGCGCTTCCTCCGCGTCGGGTGCCCTCGCAGTCTCGTGCGAAGGTTGTATTTCTCCCTCTCTTTGATTTTTCGCCGAAATTAGACAACTCGCAGTTTATAGTGAAAATGAAACGAATTTCGATTTATTCGATCAGAACTGATCTTTCTAAGCCTATTGATATAATCTCTTTGTGTTTTTTTTTGTTTTAGTCATGTTACTCAGCTGTTTCGTAGAATGTTTCTACCTTGTTTGTTTTGAAATGGGTGTTTCCCGTCAAAAATGGGTCATTTCTCATTCCCGATGGTACAGCGTAGGTGTAGCTAAGCTTTTCATAAGAATAACTGTTCATGTTGGCATCGTTTGCAATGTGCAGGTCATGCTTGCTGCCAAACGAAGGTCCAAAATTTGGCTGTTCATACACGGAGTGTGAACTGCTGCTGTCGAGTTGAGGGAGTTTGCGCGGGTCAGTGGTCGGGTTTTTCAGTGAAAACAAGAAGGCCTTTGGATCATTCCTATATCGAGTTTCTTTTCCTAGAAGGAAAGGAGAGCGTTAGTCCTTGTACTTAATCGTTGGAAAGACGTTTAAGATGAGGTTTGTCCAAATCACATCCCGACTAGTAAAGACCATAATAATTACAGCGCATATGATCTCAAAGTTGTAAGGTTAGATCGAGACGAAAAACAAGCAAGCAAACAAGTAGCTGCAACCAGGATACAAGCATAAATAAATAATTCTACATTAGGAAATAAATGATGTTGAAAAGGCTAATAAAAATACTGGTGAAATAAATAAGTCTTGAGATCACTGTTAAGAGAAGGGAGGTACACTGTAAGTCTCAAATGCTCAGGGAGGCTGCTACAAAGTGTTGGCTTACAGACCGAAAATGATGTCTCGCTTAGTATTGGAGTGAGGAACCTTCAGAATACCCCTAGGTAAAGATCGTGTGGCCAAAGTGGTATATATCTGCCCATCAAATGAGTTATATACATCGGTGCACGCCTATGAAGCGCAAAAGTCAATAACTAGATCTTAAAAACATCGCGCTGACTAACGGAGAGATCGAATCATGTTTCACATTAGTGGACACCGCGTCTCGATGGATAGATGAATATTTTATTAAAAACTGCATGGCAACAAAAGGCTGGATTACGACGTTATTTACAAATACTACTAATAGATGCTAAATAATAAGTCAAAAATTAATTGTTAGAGTAATATTTAAAATTCGATATTATGTATTTGTGTTAAAAGATAAAATATGAACTCAAGTGAAATAAAACTACAGCCTTAACTATTTCGACATCGCATAAATAAAGGTATTGCTTTTTCTGTTCGTACATCGGCATATTCTCGGTTTTCACGTGACGTCACGGAGGCCATGTTAGCGTACAGAACAATCGCAAAACAAGTCTTTTGGAAATTTGATTCTATTCTTATGCAAAATTTGAGTGACATGCTGCCATTGTTTAGTACACCAACGCGAGTGAAAACCAAGTATTAAAATAGCACTGTCATCTTAGATTATAGTGCGAGTTGTCATAGACTGGTGGAGGGAGCGCTTTCAGTTTATGATTTGGATCACTGACAATGTTATCAAAAAGCTTGCTGCATAGTGCATAATGATGCTCTAAATTGGGTATCACCCGCAGCTCTACTCTAAGTTTGCCTTAATCAGTTTAACTTACCGTGATACTGAAGTGGTGAAACGTATCGCTGTGATTGAATTTTTCCGTGTTGTTGTACATGTCCGTAGAGAGAAGTTCAAAAAAAGTTTACTGTTGATATTCGGAAAGCCTTCAGTTTATATTGAACACAAAACATAGCGGAGTATCCAAACAGGCCAACGAGCACTCTGGTATGTGATCAACAAGTTCTTCACCAAGGACAGTGATATCCAAGTAGGAGAATTTGTCTTCCTTGAAGCTTGCATAACTGAGGACATTACTTCGGCTTATAGCAATCTCTGGGACTTTTCCCTGTAGAGTACAAGGTTCACCATAAACTAAAAGAAATCCCAGAAGAAATTGTGGAAGGAAATTGGCACACTGTTTCATAGCAGCAAAACGATTTGCTATAACTTAAGTCTAGATCTGTAGGAACACCGCGTAGAATTTAAAACTAAGCGTCAAAAACTGAATGTTGCAAAAGCAACTGCGTCTAAGTAAACGATATTGATGAAGTAACAAATGAAAAAAGACTTCGAGCAATGACGCCAATTCAAACCGATTGACAACTTTGTCCGTCTTTTTTAGTTGTAATGCAGCAAAAATTGGGTTCATTGTAAACAAGCAGAGAAAAGTTAGGTATTGAAAATCGCAACCTGTGTCCTGACGAGAAAACAATTTGGTTTGAGTTAAAACACATCGAGGAACAATTATCAAAAAAACAATCCAGGCACCAGCGTAGAATACCTGTAGCCAGAGCGTGGGAGAGGACGAAAACTGATAGAAGGAGAATGATCTTGATCAATTGCATTTTAGTCAAACCAAAGGTTTGTATCTTTTTGGACTCGTTTTTGCTTACTAGTTTACACTAGCAAAGTTCATCATTTTGCTGGTCACTTGCAATTGAATGTGATTTTAAGGGTCCTTGGTTTTTAAAGTCCAATACGACTTGTTATCAGTCAGATGGAGCTGGGACAATAGCGAAAAATAAGGTAACTTAAACAAGCTTAATTAAGAGTTCTAAATAACTGGATGATGACATCTCTTAATTAACCAGTCACTAAGTCATTAATATAACAATAGAGTTTATGTTCGCGGGCATAAATATGTTTTGGGCCCGACTCGACTCATTTTAGCCCGAGCCGTTAGGCTATTACTATTATTATCACTATTACTATTATTATAACTTTGGAGGGCATTGAGGAAACAAACACTGAAAAAATGACAACAAAACACTCTGAATAATATTTTTTTCACCAGCGCTGTGAGAAAACGTCAACAAACTTTGAAATGGCTTCTCGATTTTGATTGGCTGCTTAGATCGTACGATTATTTGATTCTCATTTTTTATTGGTTTATTTCAGCGGGCTAAAATACATTTTAGCCCGCCAAATTCTCCATTTTAGCCCGCAAAATGCGCCACAATGCCCGACAAAGTGATAATAATATTTAGTCTATTTTAGTTCTTAGTGGTACTGTGATATAAAACCTTTTCAGGTCCTAACGAGCAATGATCTTTTACAAGCGACAGTTAAATTAACAGACATCAATAAAGATATCATGCATATTTACATGAACTTTCTTTCGAGGAATCCACTTCCTATTTTCCAACGTTGAAATTCTTTATAACTACGGCCTTGAGGTAATTCAAAGTAGAAACACAGGCCATAAATAAATTAGTAAGATTAATTAAGAGATGACGTTCGGCATTGATGAAGCTGGAGAATAAATATTCACACTGTTGCCTGACTGGGCGCATAACAAGTCTTTGTAAGGAAGAAAGACAAGTTGTGCAGTTAAAATCAGTTTGACTTCACGATATACGTCAAAAGGGAAGTTAAATTGTGGAAAGGAATATATTAAATGATTACCGCTAATAAAACAAGACGTACTCGGCAATGACAAACATTTGAAAGAAATGCAATCTAGACTAAAGTTATTTACCACCGTGAAAAATTTAGAAAGCTGACGTTTCGAGCGTTAGCGCTTCGTCAGAGCGAATAATGCGAAAATAATATGCCCTTCTTCAGAGCGAATGATATTTCATATTGTCCAAGTGACAAAACTGCTTACATCTGAAATTTAAAGGTGTTTTTAGGAGATGTAAAGAAAACTTCTAGTAAACTAGAAATGAACTTTTATATTTTCAGAATGAAATGGCAAAAACAGGAAGGCAAATGGGTACGACATGCGTGGTAAGTGTAGAACTTTGGCTTGTACGTGGCCGCTTATTATGGGCTACGACGTTGACTAAGCAGTGGGACTGTTTGGTTATTTGAAAAGGGTTGTGTTCGAGTCCAACCTGGTATTTTAGCTTTGCTTAAATGCAGTTAAAGTTACAATGAGAGAATGGAAACACATAAAAAAATAAACCAGCAAACAAACGGAAAGAAAGAGAGCCTAGAGTTTTTGTTAATTGCTGCTCATAGACTTCTAAATCTCCGTCATCCTTGAGGGGCAAAAGAAGGTTCAATGAGAAGTCTTAAATTATTAGAGTAAAATGG
>BLAZ01000589.1:846644-849144 GCA_014633955.1 Acropora tenuis
AAAGCAGCTGTAAATGATTATATCTCTGCTTAAGTTCTAGTCTTCTTTTTTACACTTTGCACTTTGCACTGGAATTTGCTGGATGTCCGTATAGGATTTTGCAAATAAATCATGTAGAAGTTCACGAACCATTCACCTGAATATTGGAACCTTACGTCGCCGAGCGTTCATGCGTGAAGCGCGTTGACTGTAACCCATACTCAAGTACTCAAGTAAGCCATGATCATCGCAGTTTTGAACGCAATTTAAGCAATTGCGAACAGAAGCCTGAAAAAGTCAGGACTTCAACTTCACTTCTTAACCCATACTATACTCGAAAATTATTTCTAACCTAGGAGAGAAAAAGGCAATTTCTTATCAATACTGCGCTTTACTGTTGTTCTTTCCTTAATTTTCATATTTTTTGTTTTAGATTTGGTTGTGTCAGCTTCAGATGGAGAAGGTTTTTGCAGGAGAGCCACCACGAGGGAAGGAGATGGAGAGGATACATAAAACGATGCCAAGAAATTTTCATTGAAAGCGAGAAGGTAAAATAATGTTTTAAACTTCAGTGTTCCTTGAGAATTTCTTGTTTGTAGAAAAAGTCGTAGTAAAAAATGAATCGAATGTTGGGAAAGCTGAAAAGCTTTTTTCAAGAATTGAATGAGCTAAGCAAACAAATAGTTATATTAAATGTCGGTGGGAGAGTGAAACAAAAATTTGGTTTTATTAAACGAGTTGATAAAGGCCGAGTTACCACCGTGAAAGATTTAGAAAGCTGACGTTTCGAGCTTTAGCCCTTTGGCGGAGCGAATAACAAAGGGCTAACGCTCGAAATGTCAGCTTTCTAAATCTTGCACGATGGTAATTCAACCTTTATCAACTTGTTTGATAAAACCAAAAAAATAATTAATATTACAGTATTTTCCGTCATTTAAACTGTTAACCCAGTTTAGCAGCAAACAAGAAGGGTAAGCCTTTTATGTTCCCTCTTGTAAAAACTCTCAGGGTTTCAAGTTCTTTTGTTATATATTTTCAATCTTTTATTTATCCTATTTCTCTGGGAAAAGCTGTTTTTATTGTTTTTGTTCATGGCCTGTGCATAATGCAGCAGTTTATGTCAATAAAACAGCAATTATTGGACAGTGATATTTTATTTACATTATAAGTGTCTTAGCTGAGAGGCAATTTAAAAATTGAAGTCCTCAAGTGTCAAATTGCCTCTGCCTCTAAGTCTTAGAGTTGGATCCATTTTCTTGCTGCTCCTTTGTTCTATATCCCATTTTCTTTCTTTTTTTGTTGTAGCAAATTTGTTTATTGTGTTCCATTTTATCAGAATGAAGAAAGCCCTTTCTATTTTGCTCTTTGGTAATTACCTTTTTTGGCAGTAGAGAGTTCAATACGAGTCTGTCTCAATTCAAGAAAATAGGCAGTAGGTCTATTTTGGGATAGCTGTACTTTGCAATTAATCAACTCAAACAAAGGCATGCCTTTTCAGGTGCAATCTGTTGATGTTTTGCTGTGCTGATAGTTTAAAGGTGTGCTAGTAATGTCAGTTTTGCTTTGCAAACCATATTCTTTAAAGTCAAGAAAGGCTAATAATAAAGACCCTTGAGAGGTTAACAATGCAATCTGTATTTTGCTGATTCTTGAATTTCTTCTCACAGGAAAACTGTGAAAGTCCAGGCTTTCAAAACTCATCTTCCTGTGACGATCTTACAAGATTTCTTCTGAGAGAAATAAACCTTAAATTATCTCAGAGGCAGGGCCAAGATCAACAAAACAAGGCATCTGAGACTCCTAAATCACAAATTTGTAGTAGTCACTCGATTACACCACAGATCAACAATGAACTAAGGCCATGTCCGAAATGTACATCGCCTTCAAGAGTATCTAAGTCACACAATAGACATTTCCAGTGCCAAAAATGTGGCTTAAGGTTTTGCCCGACATGTCTGCGGTATGCCGAACAACATGTTAAATCAAAGAAATGCTATGGACTATCAACTGCTCAATCTGAACGACTAGGACCACGGAAATGTGGAAAGGATATTGTAGGTCACAAAAAGACAAGGGACAGGCTGAGGCGCCTCTGATGAAAGCTACATTCAATAATAATAATTGTGACAACTTTTAATCATAATTATCTATATTAAATTTATAAATTATTTTGCAATAACATTTGCGTAGAATTTCAAGATGTCGTATTTCAAGTGTGTATAATGCTCAGGCTCTAAATTAATAATAATTTTCATTTTTGGTTGGGTGAATTTTAAATTAACTATGTATGCTTTGTCTTTATTTGAAGTCAGATGTAACCTTTTATGGTATTTCTGAAAATGAAGTGAAGTGGAATACACAGAAAGAATACACAGAAACAGTATTATACCAGCATGGACTGGAGGTCTGGGTTGTAGTGGGAAGGATTATGTGTATGCATTTATTTAAAGATATTTAAAGTGTAATGTTGTGAATTTTAATTAGCCTACAGTAGGTCAGAATTCAGTCAGCTTCTCAATCT
>BLAZ01000589.1:854144-859144 GCA_014633955.1 Acropora tenuis
ATGCATAAAGTCATAAACAATCATTCGTCAAGTGCTTGTCATATTAACTAACAATAGAAATGTATTAACCCTCTTCTTGTGGTTTTGTTTTTCAAGCATGAAGGTCGCAAACTTTGGAAAGAGAGTATGGCAAATCTTCACACAAAGATCATCAAACATTCTCAATTCAGGTAGCTTTAAGAAGTCCTATTGACATTGTTGTCTTAAAATGTTGATTTACTATATTCTCCAGATTGGAGACTGCTCCGGTCCCTGGTTTACAAAAAGGAAAGAGGGCGAAGAATTCAGAAAATTTAGAGGTTGCACTTCCTTCACTAGCAGTTAGCTGTTGAAACAGGTTCTTTGGAGTGGTGCCTGCCACATTGTGGACTGTCCATCAGGGTGCACATAGTTTTGGAATATTTTTTGTTTGGTTGGTTGGTTCATTTTTGGTTCCGTTTCCCTTTTTTTTTCAAATTGTTGGTATCACTTGGGTATTATCATTTTGTAGATACATGATCAATAGTTGTTTATTTTCTTGTTACCGGTAATTTATTTTTTACTCTGTTTATTTATTTAACATAGGGATGATATCACTGAGGGTTGGGTATAAATCACCTCACATACACCTGTGTTGACCCATTTTCTCCTAGGCTATTTTACGTCTACATGTGTTGGCAAAAACATCTGATGCTTAAGCCACCAATTTTTACAACTAACAGGCTATTTGGAATCTTCCAATGTTCTAATGAAATCGTAGAAGACAATGGCATCATCAAAAAGGAGAGGAGTACTAGGTTTATAATGACCATAATGAACTACTCTTTGTTTGAGTTAAATAAAGATTCACTGAAACAGATAAAATGGGCTCTCTAAAAATCGTGAATATTTCACTGAAAGATAACACATTTTTATAGTCTCGATGTTTCATGATTATAATAATAATTATTATTATTATTGTTATTAATTGTGACAAACACTTTTTGGGATTAGAGCCAGATGCCCTGAACACATTTAATCTTGCAATGACACAACATGTGAAGTTGCTGGTGAATATGACATCCTTCGTTTCAACTTTGTGGACACACCTTGTACAAAGTGTCCAAAGAGTGCCTCTTCGGAAACAGGGGTGAATCTGAACTGATAACCGTACTTCACAAATAGACATGGAATGTGCCATCTGCTAAGACCAATTACCGTATTATGTGAAGGATGAGGAGCTTGAAACTTCACTCAGCTCAACGGGTTGGTCTAAAAGTAAATGAATGAATCAGTTACTGAGACTGTCATGTACGTTGATTGATTACTCTGAATGAGTACAATAAACAAAAGAACGAAAATGATGAAATTATAATAAATTGAAGCTAGTTGACATTAATATTGTACAGCACAAACCAACACAAAATTAATAAATTAAACCATCTATGATTCACGGGCTGCTCCACATATCTTGCATGTGACGACGATGAAACAGAAGCCGACGGCTCGATGAGGAAGAAAAGGAAGTTCACGACTCGTGGAGACAACAATTCAACATTCGATAAAAATGATTTCTTTGTCCCATCGAAAACAGTATTCATGTTGTCCGAATGCATAGAATGCGTCGCTGTTTATATAATCTCCCAGCATGAGCGCGCAGGCGTATTGATGCAAAGCATTGGTTTTTCAAGCGAAATTAGAAAAAGCACACTTCTGACACTTTAGCAAGCGCACCAAAAAATCTAAACAGCCATTTCGCTGTCAAACGTCAAAGGCCAGCAAATAGGAATCACGCAAAATTTAGAAATCATTGACGTGACAGATGTTTCTTGTACTGTGGTATGTGTCAAACCAACGACGTGAAGTCCGACTGGTTTATTTATTGCAAAAATAGAACAGGGAACGGACCAAGTTGTTAGAATCTGTAACAACTATGTAACCTCTTACGCGTGACCAGTATTACAGATAGTCCCTTAGGAAACTTTGTCATTTGAAGGTAATAAAGCGAGTTCTATCAATGAACTTTTTCATTTCTCGTTGTTGCCGACGATTTCTTGAGAAAGCGGCATTTTTGGCCTTTCCAAGAAGACAAATTTCAAATAAAAATTTGGGAGGCATTCATCAAATGTAAACTGTTTTTTCTAACGATTTCTGTAACATTTGCACGGACCAAAAACTTTGCAAAATTTACTCCTGGGTCACACCAGCGCAATATCACTTCCCTTCGTTAGCCAATCACAATGCGAGTTTTTTTCTGAAACATGTGGTTCATATGTATATATATAGCAAGCGTCAATCAAATTTGCTTCGGTTGCACATTTATGGGACAAGAGAAGTAACTATCGGCGTTTTCTTTCGTGTGAAGTTGATATGTTAGTATCCTAGCACTGTGATTGGCTTATGCTTTTGAAACGTTGTGGCGCTCTAATCAAGGTGAGTCCAAGAAACACGCGTGTTATTAAAAGGAAGGATTTTGAAAAGTGACCACCAATGCCACCGTAATCTCGTAACGAGGACATTTAAATGGAGATCGGACAAAATCTACGCTAAAATAGGAACGATGGAGGAATCACAACGACTTCAAGAGAAAAAAGACATCACCCATGAATTTCCAAGCAGCATTTCGTCGCCAGAACGGCCAGTTGATCAAGTTTATGACGATTGGGAGTTATTACAGCAAATATTTCCACAGCGTTCACCTTTGTTCCCCGAGGATAGGATCGTTGGAAGGCGTTGTGGAAAGCCACATTTAGACATTATCTCTTCTCTTTTGGCTTTGGGTTGCACTTCGATTTGCGAAAAGATCTGTAGTTACATGAAACTTCAAGATCTTTACAGGTTTTCTGCCTCGCATTTGTTTAATCGTTCAAACTTAACATTCCACTTGCTCTTTCTTAACTTTTCATGTTTGTTTCAGATTTGCTCAGGTGAGCTCCATTTGGAGAATTTTTGTACAGCAGCACTCCCAGAGATCTAGATGGAGAGAATACGTAAGAAAATGCAAAGAAACTTTCCTTGAAAGAGAGAAGGTAAGATTATAATATTTTTAACTTCAATATTCCTTGAAAATTTCGTCTGTTGGGAAAATAAAAAAAAAAAAGAAAAGCTTTCTTTAGAATTGAATGAACTAGGCATACACCTCGTATTTTCTGGTGTATAAGTTGACCCTATTTGTCCGAGCTAAAAGATTTTACCAACTTTTAGGTTACAACCTGATTTAGAAATCCTTATCATTTTGTTCACACCAATTTAGTCCAAGGTCTTGTAGGATCCCATTTACTTCCTTTTTAAAATTTTTTTTGGTGCAAATTTGTTTATTTTGTTCCATTTTATTAGGACGGAAAAAGCTCTTTATATTTTCGTCTTTGTTATGCCATTACCTTACTTTGCCCATGAGAGTTCAACAAATCTGTCTGATTCCAAGAAATGGACATAAGCCCTGGTTTGGCTTAATAACTGCACTTTGCAATTAATTGGCTTAAACAAAGGTATGCCTTTTCAGGTGCAAGCTGTCTATGATGTTTTGTGGTGCTGATGGCCGGAAGGCATGCTAGTGATCTTCGTTTGTCTTTGCAAACCATATTCTTTAAAGTTTAGCTAGGCCAATAAAGAACACCTCTAGGAGTTAACAATGCAATCTCTATCTTGCTAGTTCTTTAATTTCTTCTGCAGGAAAACCATGGGACTCCACATTATCAAAGCTCAACCTCCTATGATAATCTTCCAAGATTTCCTCTAAGTCAACTAAACCTTAACTCATGTCACAGGCAGGGCCAAGATCAACCTAACAAGGTACCTGCTACTCCTATGCCACAGATTTGCAGTAGTCACTCCATCACGCCACAGATCAAGAATGAACTGAGGCCATGTCCAAAATGCACGTCGCCCTCAACTGTATCTAAGTCACACAATGGACATTTTCAATGTCGAAACCAAAAATGTGGCTTAAAGTTTTGTCCAACATGTCTACGATACACAGAACAACATGCTAAATCAGTGATGTGCTATGGAATATGGACTGCTCAAAAATCCGGAAAGGATATTGTAGGTCGCAAAAAGTTAAGGGACAGGCTTAGGCGCCTCTGATGAAAGCTGCGCTCAATAATGATAACAGTGTATAAATTATTTTGCAATTACCTTAAAGGTAGAATTTCAATATTTTGCTTTTCAAGTGTATGCAATAATAGATAATTTCTATCTTTAGTAATAGGTGAATTTTAAATTAACTTTGTATGTTTTATGTCTAAATATTTTAGGTCAGATGTAACATTTAATATGTAATATATTATTTAGCAAAATGGAATACCCAGAAATAGTTCTTTTACCGGCACAGACAGGAGGTCTGGGTTAGAGTGCGAAGGACAATGTGTATGCATTCAAAATATTTTAAGTAGAAGGTTGTGAATTTAAACCAGTCTAGGTCAGCACTCAAACTAGGTCAGCTTCTCAATATATCATTTGAGATGCGAATGTTACAGAGCTTTCTGCCTGACTCATAATTACAGAGGTACCCCAGCAGGTGGGGTATGCATTCCCTTTTTTCCACCCAGCTGTTTTGGGTTTTTGTATCCGATGGCATTGCGATTCTTTAATTGGAATTTAATATCGAGAGCTAAATCCTGGGTTGTAACCCTACTATTATGAGATAGTGCAATGGTTGTTTAAATTAATGATGCTTGAGGTCCTGGCTGTGCTGCAGGCCCATGTATCTGAACTGTTGTTTGCCATTCATTGGCAGTGTAGGCATAAGTTGTAAATTGTACTGATCCACACTTGAATACCTAGTGTTTAAAAGTAAACAAAACACATTGAGCCCTGGTGGACATGGCTTGTCTGAAGCTTAACCCTCAATAGTTCCTGAATACTGTTATTCATATTAATCTTATCATTCAACAGGCCAGGGTTTACAGTAACTGTTCGAAAAGAACAAGTATAGAATTTGAAGCTTCAAGTTTGCGCAGATAAAAGGGCTAGAGCTGAAATGTCACCTTTTGGTGTTGCGACTCTTATCAACTCTCCACAAATACAACACTGCATTTTCT
>BLAZ01000589.1:905442-907942 GCA_014633955.1 Acropora tenuis
CTGCTATGTACCTCAAGGATGTTGGATGACGGCAAATGTGCGTTGAAGTTCCTGTAGTGGTTTTGTATAAATGTGTTAACATGCGACAACGGCGCTGACAATCTAGCGGTATATTTCGGTAGCTTTTCCAGACCAGGAGATCCACAATTGTGGTATTTTTGAGAGAGCCCAGATATGAATTGCTTGAAACTGACATTCCTTTGATTTCTAACCAATGCCCGATGTAAAGTCTTGTTTTAGTTCTTTTCTTGGTGACGATACGATTATGAATCGAGTGTATTTTTTTCGCACTCTTATCCCAACTACGTACTTAGAGAACGTGCTAAGTAATGAATTCTAGAGTATCGATGTTTTGGGTTGGTGGCAAGTTTTCAAGTAGTATGTAACAGACAAATATTAATTATGTTATCTTTAGTCCGAGTCAGAAGAAATTCAACTAACCCTAATCCCTAACTCTAGCAGACAAACTATTCCAGACCCCCTTAAAATATATTAATTTACATTTCAAAACATTAAAAGAAAAAAATACTAAGATATTCTGGTCCCTGGTCTCTTAAACATTTGTTTCTGTCCTTTTAAACACTGTCTTTATGTTTTACATAAATTATCTTCCCAAAAACTCTAAATTAACAAAGTTTCTACTGATGGCATGAGTATATCTTTTTCTCATTCTAATGCCAGCTACTTAGAAAATGCGCTAAATAGTGAATTCAAAATATTGATACATAACTAAATTTCTTGCGGTGTATCTAGATGAATATCTTACTTGGAAATATGTCATAAACTTTGTGTGCAAACAAATCGCTCAATCAATTGGTATTTTATTCAGGACATGTTTTTACTTATCTTGTGAGACAAAACTCGTGCTGCATTATACATTAATTTATCCTTACATTGCTTGTTGTAACTCCACGTGGTCGTCTACTTACTTATCGAACTTAAATGGAATCTACTATCTCCAAAAGCGGGCTGAGCGAGCTATCACAAATTCAGACTATCAAACACATACAGTATTGCTCCCACATTTTCTAAATTAGAAATCAGTTTAGATCTTTTTCAAGTCAATAATCTTGAAATTGCTAAGTTTATGTTTTGCTTTCACAACGGTCTGTTATCTCCACTCTTTCTCAGTCTGCTGATGACAAACAGTCAAATTCATAGATATGACACAAGAACAGCCGGTAGTCATCCAGTGCATTCCTGTCGTACCAAAAACAAGAAATTCACAAATCTCTACCAAGGAGTAAAAATCTGGAATTGTCTTCCTTATCTATAATAAACTTATCAAGCTTTCTTATCTTTAAAAACAAAGTGCCAGAGTTTTTATTAAAATAGTTACTGGATTATCCAAGCTGTACACCTTCGCAGCCCTTATTTCTTATCACATTGTGAGGTTGAGGTGGCCTCTCCTATAAGGCTGGTTGTTTCTTTAGGTCTCCTCGACTAACTACATGGTGATGATGAACACAAGCAGTCGCCTTGATTCCACGCCATTATGCCGAGGTTCCGTTATAAAGACATGCACTTCGTTTACACATAGAAATTAAATACAATTTCAAAATATCTGTTAAAACTAATCGTAGCTCTTACCTTACAGTGAAGAAAAAACACTAGAAGTCCTTACATTTCTGGCAAAGACAGAAGTGGATTTATCGACCATGGAAGCTTGAAAGGTTAGCAAATTAAGATACCACAATTGATTCAGTGAATGGAATGATTCGGTTTGTTTGTTTGTTTGTTTTTTAATGTTTAATTCCTACCACAAAGACTGTACTCTTCCCCGCTTTAGGGCTTTGTTTATTTTTGTCGTCTTGGGAATGAAATTAAAAAAAAAACCTGAATATTAGCCAATACGAGAGCGTTGTAGAAACAAACTATTCCGCACAATTTCTGCGTTCAAAGGAGAACGCAGAATTGATAACATATTTAATGGCTTCGTGCTCTCTTCGTTTTGCTGATCAAATAAGGATTTCTGCAGAAAGGATTGTTACCTATCTAAAAACCACGGACTCATGTCACTCTAAAGCAGCAGTTGTTACAATGCACATGCAGTTCAGGATGGTTTCGTGCTATATTTGTACACCTTTTTGTTGCCAAAAGAAATGACAAGAGGTATTCCTGTGTCCTTTTAACTCAATATCGTCACTGTGAATTGACACTCCTCGAGTTGCAGCGATTTGTTTTTCAAAGTGAAACAAGAAGACGCAGAAAAAAAGGAGTTGATGCCCTCAGTTTGTACAATATTAACTATGGTTTGGACAACTGTACTTCGTATTTGCATTGAGATTTACAAAATGGAAACATGCAGTAGATACCACATCACTGTTAGATATGAATGTGTCCTAGCCATTCGAAATGTCATTTGTCCTATGTGTATGAAATATTTCAAGAAAAAACGGTGAATTTCCAAATAATTGGACATAATTGGATAGTCGTGTAAAAGATGCGATGTCGTAACTTTTTTTTTTATCTTTATTATTCCTTCTCGTTGACGTTGCAT
>BLAZ01000589.1:915442-917942 GCA_014633955.1 Acropora tenuis
TTGTGGAGATCACTCTCTGTCCTGGGGACCCGTTTCTCAAAAGTCCCGAAACTTTTCGGGTGAGATAATTCTCTTTGTATCTTCAAAACGAAGGTGTTCCGTGTCACGAAAATTTGCAGTTATTTTAATTTTTATTCCCTTTACAACCTATGAAAAGACCAGCTTTACAGAACAAGCGGGTCGGAGTTTTACGAATGGCTTTTCGGGCCCGAAATGTTTTCGGGACTTTCGAGAAACGCACGCCTGGTTTCGTGTACGGTGACATTTCTCCACGCGACAGCTGTGATATTTCTCCTTTCTTTGATTTTATTGTTGACCATAATTTCATGCGACACTTCAATATGCATGGATGATGTTTTTGCAGATGGCTTTTCTCCTTTTTTTGTGTACTTCTCCAAACGACAGGTGTGGCATTTACCTTTCTTTGATTGCAGATGCACCGTCTCCTTTCGTTTTTTCCAAGTTTGTCGCATTTTCGTCGTTATGGCATTTTCCGTCACGCGTCCGTTCGATGATGCTGCTTCTATTCCTTAACAGGTGAGATCTTATTGATTTTTAGATGAGTTCTTTTTCGGATCTATCAGGCCGAGACGACCTTGCTTTGCTCGTGCTCTCTGGAGATAAGTTTTGTATTCCAGATAATATCGCTTCTTTAAAAACTGCAGCCTCCTCTTCCAGGCTCACCGCCTCACCTGAAAAATAAAATAAGAATAAGATAAATAAGAATGATATCGAGTTGTTTAGAAATTAAAGAGTCAGAAGTTTATCGATAGCTCTTCGGGTTTGTTGTTCCTTTTATCGGTGATTAGCTAAATTGAAGTCCATTATTAAGCGGCAAAACTCTGCTCTCTCCCCTCTCCCCTCGTGAAAGGTAATCTCCCGTTCCCCTTTTTTCAATGTTGGAAGTAAATGAACATTTAAAAGCGTTTTTCAACATTATATTAGGGAGAGGAGGGTGAATACAGATGAGAAGGGTGTCTTAATTCAAATACAAAGTACTATAGTTAGTTTGAGAGAGTTGCTTTTGGAAAATTTTCTTAGATTGTAGCTAAGGCAATGCCCTGTGTAAACTGTTCTTTTAGTTCTTTTCTTGGCAACGATACGATGATGACTCGAGTGTCTTTTTTTCTCATTCTTATCCCAACTACATACTTAGAGAGCGTGCTAAATAATGAGTTCTAGAGTATCCATGTTTTGGCTTAAAGTGGCAAACTTTCGAGTAATATCAAAAAGACAAATTGTGTTGTCTTTAGTCCGAGTCAGAAGAAATTCAACTAACCCTAATCCCTAACTCTAGTGCGTAAACTATTCCAAGCAGACTCCCTTAATTAAAATATTATTTACATTAAAAACATTAAAGACTAATTACTAAGATATTCTGGGCCCTGGTAAGCATTCGTCTTCCCTTGCCTCTTAATTAAACATTTTACTTATGTTTTACCTATTATCTTCCTAAAAACTCCAATTGTAATTTACAAAGCTTCTACTTTTTGCCAGCTGAGGAGAAAATGTGCTGAATAATTAATTCCAAAATATGGATATTTGATGGACAGACTTTCGATTAATATCTAAAAGGCAAATTATTTTCTGTCCTAGTCAAAAGAAATTCAACTACAGCATTTTTTTTCTCTTGTTTGGAGGTCAATCTCTAATGCGAAGTAACATAACGAAATTTCCTGGGGTGTATATAGATGAATATAAACTTTGTATGCAAGCAAATCGCTAAATCAATTGGTATTTTATTCAGGATTTTATCTTGTAAGAGCAAAATCATGCTGTACTATTCATCAATTCGTCCTTACATTACTTGAAGTATCTCCACCTTGACGTCTACTTACGTATCCAACTTAAATAGAATCTCCAAAAGTGGGCTTTGCAAGCTATCGCATTATCCACCACATACTGCTCACCCCCCTATTTTCTAAATTAGATCTTTTTCAAGTCAATACGCTTGAAATTGCGAAGTTTATGTTTTGCTTCTACAACCGTCTGCTGTCTCCTCTCTTTCCCAATCTGTTTATGACAAACAGTCAAATTCATAGAACTAATATGACACAAGAACAGCCAGTAATTATCCGGTGCATTCGTGTCGCACTAACATCAAGAAATTCACAACTCTCTACCAAGGAGTAAAAATCTGGAATTGTCTTCCTGTATCTTTTACAATCAAGCTTTCTTATCTTTTAAGAGCAAATTAAAAGTGCTAGAGGTTTTATTCAAATAGTTACTGAATTATCCTAGCCCCACACCTTCGAAGCCCTTATTACCCAGGCAATTCATAGCAGGCCTGGGTTAGCTCTCCTCGGGGGCTTCTCTTTCCACGTCTAGTGACAAATCGCCGTTGAGGCATGCGTCAAATCTAACAGCCTAAGTTAGCCTTGTGCCCGGGTCCACGCAGCTATGCGTCTAGTTTCTTATTTCAAGGTGGCCTCTCCGAGAAGCCTGGTGCTTTCTTGTGCTCTCCTCGCTTACCTGCATGCTGTTCTTTACCACAAATTTG
>BLAZ01000589.1:937942-940442 GCA_014633955.1 Acropora tenuis
ACTTCAATAGAAAAGGCGTATATTGTTTCCTTTTTTTTTAATTAATTTTTTTCTTGGGGAAATGTTAAAAGAAAACTGTTAAGATTTTTTTGTAACTCAAACACAATCAGTCTTAAAATAAAGAATTCCTTTGTAATATCAAACGGCAAAATTTCGTTGTGTTTATTAATTACAAATGAAAAAGAAGGTAAATCCAGGTCTATAGCTAGAGCTGATCTTAAGTTTAAGAAAAGATGTCCACAATAATTGAGGAGGAATTTTGGCTGACTTTTGAGCAAAAACTTTGTACATGTCCTTGTTCAGTCTACGACCATTAATTCCATCGCTGAATCGGCAGCGTATTGTGGAATTCGAAAAACTATTCCCAAGTCTCCATGTGGCCGTACTAACGAAGGGTTCACTCACTTGCACACATGCATCTTCTTACAGTAAGTAGTTTCGAATTGCATTCGCAAAGAGAGCAAGTCTGGCTCTCTTATGCGTCGCAAAACTCAGTAAAACGTAACTGTCATAGCCTTGACTCAAAACACGAAAAAAACAATTTTCAAATTGTAATTACATCATATTATACGAAAGAAAACTGGTTTAGCTAGTATTTCAACCACAAGTAACCTTCCGGATCTAAATTAAGTGACTTTGCGTCCTTCCTCCTTCCAAGCAGTTGTTTAATGTTTATAAAATGTCTTGCATTTGAACTGCTGAGTTTTGAGATCTCACGATGGACGTTTTTCAGGCTGCTGAATTTTTTTCACAGCACAAGTTATTGATTTCACGGCGATGATCTCCCTTACTTCACACATGGGAGAGATTACCTCTGGTGGTCCGTGTTTGAAAGTGTAATATAATTATTCCTTTTGTTTGTCATTTTAACCGACTCTAAGAAATGGCCAGACTGCGTGTAGTACTAGTTCCATGATCGTAATTTGGACTGGAAGAAACAAGAGGTGTGACTCACAGAACACCCCAACTAGAGCAGGTTTGGAAGAATTACTGAGTCAAGAGAAATCTCAACGAAGAAAAAAAAATATGGTAATCAAATAGCCATAGTAAAATCATACTTTTATTAAATAAAAAGGGTTAAAGGAAAAAGTAAGAAATCTTACGTTGATCGTTCCATTCTTTTAATAGCCAGTTAAAGCTTGTTTTATGCGAGATAACTTCTTTCACATTGTTGACTAAATTTTAGCCTGCAAACGGACTCTTCCGTTGAAATGTCGCGCGTTCGAACATAGGGGCTTGGTGACCAGTTTCGAAACTAGTTGTTAAGCCCTTATATTTCGACTCGGTGCCATTTCAACAGAAGAGTCTGTTTCAAGGGTAAGTTAATTTTCGCTAATTAATAATTTTAACCACCATTCGTTCATGTTTCTCTCTTTTCCGTGGAATAAATTTTCAATTTTGGAAATAGGAAGGAAAGCTGGGGGGAAAATTCCGCATTTTAAATGCTTCAAGTTATCATAAGCGCCGATTATTCATCATCGGCGTGAACAGACTCGGTTAATAATTTAATGACCTTTTTTTTTAAATTTTATCCCAATGATGAAGATACCATTGATTTCTTGGGTTGGGTTTGATTTCATTGTTGACCTTTCATGATTCACTTCAGTGCGCATGGGTAATGAGTTTTTGCAGGTCACTCTATGAATTGTTTTAAGTGTAGTTCTCCACTCGACAGCTGTGGTATTTCCTCTTTCTTTGATTGCAGATATCCCTTCTTTTTTGAGGAGTGTTCAATGTTCCGTTTTATTAGGTTGTCGCACTTCCGTCGCTATGGAATTTTCCGTTACGCGCCGCCTATGACTTTGCTGTTCAGTTCTATCCCTCAACAGGTGCGATCTTATTGATTTTTCGATGGAGTTCCATTTCGGATCTCTCTGGCCGAGAAGATTTTACTTCGTTCGTGTTCGAAGGAGATGAATTTTGCATTCCAACTAATGTCCATGTGCGCTTTTTCAAGAACTGTAGCTTTTTATTCCAGGCTGATCTCACCTGAAAAATAACATAAGAAAGAGATAGATCAGATTGATAACGAGTTGTTTAGTTAAAGAATCATATGTGTTTGAAGCCTGCTCGGGTTTGTTATTACTTTGCTCGACGATTGGTTAAATTGAAGTTTTCGCGTTTCGTTTTTATCTTCCAAGCCAAAAGCAGCGAAGACTCGCTCTGCAATTCCTTCGCTCATCGCTGGCTACGAGTGTCTGCTTTAAGTTCTTTTGGTTGGAAAACCCCGGTCTTTTGCATCTAAAACAGCCCTTGCACAAGCAGAGAATCAAACAAGCCAATCAAAAGGGAGCGTGCCGGAAAATACAAGCCGCTAAATCTTAGGCGTGCGAGACTGACTTCGCGCCTTCTTATTGGTTGAGGTAGTGGCGCGAGACTTTTGAGTCAATACCAAACGAAACAAAGCTTAAACTCGGGCAGTCGTCTGAATTGCGCTCCGTTTTGAGAGGTTTTTATAAAGACATGCAGCTTCGTTTACAAAGAGAATCTTACTTCAAAA
>BLAZ01000589.1:945442-948226 GCA_014633955.1 Acropora tenuis
TATTAGAGCAGTTTTCAAATGACTGTCGAAAAACCAAAACCAAAGCAATTACTTCGACCAATCGCAACAGGAGCAGGCAGTGCGATGAATCAATCACAATTCCTAGCAATTATATGTAACTCGCTCGAAGCGCAGGAAAGATCACGCGTACAAGGTGCGATTGGTTTTGTTTGTGCTTCTCATTGGTTGAAAAACTGGCGCGAGTCTTTTAAGCCAATCACTAAGCGCAGCAATCGCAGTCACGTAATTACTTTCGACAGTCATTTGAAAACTGCTCTATGGTGCACGAAGGTGATTGGTAAGCGCAAGAAAGGTTGCAGTCACATAAGGCGATACATAAGTGCAAGATCAGCTACTTAATATAAGTGCTAAACAAATGCCCGCTTACGTCCAAAACGCGGTAGACGCAGACTTAATCCAATGTTTATAAGAGTACTTTTTTCATTGTTTTAAGGTTTGGCAAGGATTTCCTCCACTTAAGAATACCTTATTGAAGGACTTTACCTTGACAAAGCACAGATCCCAGCCTAACTAAACAAAGAAAACAACTCAAACCAGAACCCTTAAGTTAAACAGAAAGAAAAAAATCACTTAGACTTAACGGGGCACTTCGCGGCGTTTATCAAATTAAATTGAGCTTGCATCTAATTCCGAGAATTTCTTGACATAAGTGTAATAAATTATGCACAATTAGGATGCATAATGCCACGCTTTTGTGGAATGATTTTACTTACAATACCAAAAGGTATGTCAGGATAGTGATAGTCTCCCCGAGTAAAGAAAGTCCCAGGCCAATGTAAGTTATGTAGCTCAAAGGTAGCTTGTGCTTTTGCGGAACCTAAAAAGCAAAGCCAGAAAGAAAAAAAAAACAAACAAACAAACAAAACCTGTCATGATAACGAAGGTTGAAAGCAAGGACACACTTTGCACAAACCCTGAGGTGTGCCCAATCACCTTACGCATGCGCAAAGTTATATCACCCGGGCAGGAATCAGGCAATCATGGTCAGCAGATTCTACCTTGTTAGGTGTCATGAGCATGGGATAGCCAACACTTGTTCTGGGCGAGTTTTTGGAAACGACTTTGAGTGGCGGCTGCACACAACCCGAGTGATGTGGTTGCGTGCGAGTGTACGGTAATGATTGGACCATTGGGCTTGTGCAGCATCCGTCTACAATACTGAATGTTGAAAATCGTTTTGTTTTCGACTCTCCCATGGACGCTCGAAAATGGTGACAATGACTGAGATTCACGAGGGGACGCAAATTATCTTTACTATACGTATTATTTCCCGTCAAGCTTCACTTTTCTAGGTGATTTAACCAAATCAAATTGCTACTATTTTGTCAGGAAATTCATGGTCGGTGTTTTTAGCGACTCTTTCCGAATGGTATTTGTTTGTTTTTCCTCCCCAGACTGCCTTTCAACACGCGTAGCTGTTGTAAAGAAAATGGCGGCAAAGGGAGATGTACTTCTCTAGCTTTGTCTGAGTTAGGCGCCTTACTGAATTTGTCTGCTGCGGACATATGTGAAAGTTCCCTAGTATGCCTGGTATATGCACCAACACGTTTTATACGAAGCACAGCTAACTTGAATAATTGCTCTGAACTGCGAAATTAGCGTTTCTGCAAGAGCGCATGTGCAAATATGCCCAGCAAGACAACCTAAAGTATACCACATGGAGGAAATAACTAGAACGCTTTGTTGTATATATAGAAATTGCTACTAGTTATGAATCGAGCTGAGTGGATGAAAGGGATCTGTCATATATGGTCTAGGGGCCGACTTATCTCTCCCTCCCTTCCTGTCGGTGACGACTGGTATCTGAACCTCAGCTCACAAAAGCGACCCACGGGCCGAAATCTCGGGGGAAATCGTTTGGTACGACGCTCTGGCACCGCGTCCAGAAGTACTGTTGTCTTGGTATTTCGTTTGCGCATGCGCAGTTTCTCTATACCTGAGGTTCTTACCATATTCCTGAGAAAAATTATCTGCATAGGGTCAAGTGGTTTTTTGATCTATGCCAGTTTTTTTTTTCACTGGGGAGGAGTTCGATTCTCCAGCGAGCTGGTGCTCTTCCGATTGGGCAGAAAAAATTGCACTCAGCTTCTGGCCTCTGTAGTCAAGACATCCAAGCATTGCACTGCGCCTGGAGGACCGCCCAATTGCCAAAAAAACCAGTGGTTCGAAGTTAGAAATTGGAAATAAGACTGTTCTCAGTTCTTCCAAAATCTTACTTTTTTCGTGAAGACGGAGAGCCGCCTTTTTGCAAATTAATGACAGGTATAAGCTATTACTCGTACAGAGTAATGCATTGATTTGTCGTTGCGGTGTCGTCATAAATCGATTTTGTTGCCCCGTCGGTAGGCAGCCTGGGGTGAAAAAGCTCCATACAATTTACTTATTTCTAGTCTTGCAAATGATATGGAACATTCCGGGATGCTTATTGTACAAGCGATTTGCGTTCGCCCGTGGAAATTGTGTAGGCGCGTTAGTTGCTACCTTTCATCTCCGCTTTGGAATAGAGCCAAATCTCCGTGTTTAGAAGGTTTTCGAAAGAGATTGCTTTGCGATGATAATAATAAAGATGATGATAGTTGTGGCCATAATCACGATACTAATTTGGAAGTGTGAAAAGTGTAAACGCCAGATGATTTTAAAAGGGGTTTTTCAAAGGAGAACCTTAATTTGTTCGAATGAAACCAAGGTCCAGTTTAATACATAAATTTAGTTCAAGCAATAGTCATGCAACAGCCATATAAAGAAACCCATATTACTTGTTTA
>BLAZ01000589.1:949887-959887 GCA_014633955.1 Acropora tenuis
GACAATGACTGAGATTCATGAGGGGACGCAAATTATCTGTACTATAAGTATTATTTCCCGTTAGGCTTCACTTTTCTAGGTGATTTAACCCAATCAAATTGCTACTATTTTGTCAGGAAATTCATGGTCTGTGTTTTTAGTGACTCTTTCCGATTGGTACTTGGATATTGTTTGTTTTTCCTCCCCATACTGCCTTTCAACACGCGTAGCTGTTGTAAAGAAGATGGCGGCAAAGGGAGATGTACTTCTCAGCTTTTTCTAAGTTAGGCGCCTTACTGTATTTGTTTGCTACGGAAATATGTGAAAGTTCCCTAATACGCCTGGTATATGCACCAACACGTACTATACGAAGCACAGCTAACTTGAATAATTGCTCTGAACTGCGAAATAAGCGTTTCTGCAAGAGCGCATGTGCAAATATGCCCAGCAAGACAACCTAAAGTATACCACATGGAGGAAATAACTAGAACGCTCTGTTGTATATATAGAAATTGCTACTACTTATGAATCGAGCTGAGTGGATGAAAGGGATCTGTCATATATGGTCTAGGGGCCGACTTATCTCTCCCTCCCTTTCTGTCGGTGACGACTGGTATCTGAACCTCAGCTCACAAAAGCGACCCACGGGCCGAAATCTCGGGGGAAATCGTTTGGTACGACGCTCTGGCACCGCGTCCAGAAGTACTGTTGTCTTGATATTTCGTTTGCGCATGCGCAGTATCTCTATACCTGAAGTTCTTACCATATTCCTGAGAAAAATTATCTGCATAGGGTCAAGTGGTTTTTTGATCTATGCCAGTTTTTTTTTTCCCACTGGGGCGGAGTTCGATTCTCCAGCGCGTTTGGCGAGCTGGTGCTCCTCCGATTGGGCAGAGACATTTGCACTCAGCTTCTGGCTTCTGTAGTCAAGACATCCAAGGACCGCCCAATTGCCAAAAAAAGAAAAACCAGTGGTTCGAAGTTAGAAATTGGAAATAACACTGTTCACAGTTCTTCCAAAACCTTACTTTTCTCGTGAAGACGGAGGGCCGCCTTTTTGCAAATTGATGACAGGTATAAGCTATTACTCGTACAGAGTAATGCATTGATCTGTCGTTGCGGTGTCGTCATAAATCGATTTTGTCGCCCCGTCGGTAGGCAGCCTGGGGTGAAAAAGCTCCATACAATTTACAAGACTTTTAGTCTTGCTAATGATATGGAACATTCCGGGATGCTTATTGTACAAGCGATTTGCGTCCGCCCGTGGAAATTGTGTAGGCGCGTTAGTTGCTACCTTTCATCTCCGTGTTTAGAAAGTTTTCGTAAGAGATTGCTTTGCAATGATAATGATAAAGATGATGATAATTGTGGCCATAATCACGATACTAATTTGGAAGTGTGAAAAGTGTAAACGCCAGATGAATTTAAAAGGAGTTTTTCAAAGGAGAACCTTAATTTGTTCGAATGAAACCAAGGTCCAGCTTAATACATAAATTTAGTTCAAGCAATAGTCATGCAATAGTCATATAAAAAAACCCATATGACTTGTTTAATACTATTCAACAATCGTTAGTACCTTCTGTTTCTTGGTGTTCATTAAAATCGCAAAGTTTGTCAAATGATTGCATGTGCAAACCGTAAAGTTTTCTTGCGCGTTCAACAGCCAGCATCCTTCGCTTGACCAAGCGCCTTTTTTTCTGCATGTAGACGAAAATTTGATAATTATTCACTGAGGTGGAGGTGAATAGGTGTATAATCACCTCTGAGCTAGCCAATCAGCGCGCGCCAAAAGCACAATTCACTCGTGAGGTATGTACTAAATCATATTACGCAGTGATTTGCTCAGGTACCTGGCCTGCAAATGTAAACAAGGCTTCCTGTGTAGGGAACAGAGGGTCACCGATAACCTCGCTGCCATTCAGAAACCAGCTAAGTCATTTTGCAAACAACAGGAAATTTCTAGACCTAACACTGAAAACTAATTACACTAGACAAAAATGCGAAACAAAAAAATTGACTCAAGAGTTGAAGATCCATTTGATACATTGTAAAAACGGAATTTGACCTAATTTACAGCGTCATTTACGTGGAAAAAAAATAGCGTTATGAAATATTCATTTTCAATTAATTCAAATGCATTTCTTCTTTACTAGCAAAATCCTTGCAGATATTTTTTCCTAATAATAAATACTCAAATTCATTTTTTTTTTATTTTGCTCTTACGGGTGCGAATGATTCCGCTTCCAAAATACACACTTTTGCTCCTCGTTTTGATTGTTTGCCTAAAACGCGAAAAAGAAAAATATCCGTTTCCCCAAACAAGACAAAGCATCAAGTATCAGGGGTGGATCCAGGAGGAGGGGGGGAGGGGGTGAATAGGATGTCTAGACTTTCCCCATTTTAGCTCCTTTTCTTTTTTCTTTTTTTTTAAGTCAATTGAATCTTATATTTGTGGAGGGGGGGTTGGGGGTTGATAAACAAATTAAATTTTACAAATTATGTAAAAATGGCAAAACGGCATCCTGGATTACCTGGAATTTTGTTAAAGTTTATACTTCGATTCTTTCAATTCANNNCCCCCCCCCCCAAAAAAAAAAAAAGAATGTTGCTCGATCCGTCATTTAATTGCTCTACCCCTGTCACCTACCGACTATTGTAAGCCATCTATATTCTGTTGAATTCAGTGAGTGATATCTCATTTTATTTTCCTTTTAATATAAGAGCTGTTTCGGCGTTGTCCGCTGGTTAAGACGTCGTGGATTCCTTCCTGTGTGATTGCCCTTAATCTGAGTTTCAGAATTCGATCTCAACTTAACTTGTGGGAAACGGTCCTAACCTTCTCATCAAAATTAATTGCCACTTAACCACATTCAACTGTAGTGCTATACTCTGGGATAATACATGGGCCATATATAGTGGCTTCCAAAGCACATTATATATGCGCTTTCGGGTGGATCTCGTCGAGGTCGCAACTTCCTCTGCAACTTAGCCCCCAGGCTACCGGAGAGGGTAAGCCCAAGTCGGTGGAGGTAAAAGGAGGAATGAGTTAACTTTGCGAAATGGCATGTGGAATGACCTGCGCAATGGCATAATTATGCGTAATTATACCCTAACCCCAACTTGGAGTCATTCTACATATATTACTTCCAGCATAATTATGCTATTCCGCAATCTCATTCTGCCTTTCATAACCCTCACCATACCCAGGCCAGTTGGTTAAAAGATATATTATGACTTTCCTAGTAAAGACGTTACTGTTATCTCTGAAAGGATTACTGTTCCAGGCGCCAAACCACAAAGCTCACAAACTCACGAAAAATAACGAAATTTTACATGTTTCTATAAACGGCCACACAAGTTTGAAGCATGCACGATTCACAGTTTCTTTGCTGTCCTCTTACCGTGGTTGTTTGAAGGACAATTGTAATATTTTCATCAAAGACAGTTCTTTGAGATGGTTTAATACTGGTACCAAGAATTCTAGAACCAATAATGCTTTTCCTGAAAATGAAGCAAGAGAAAGAAAACAGTCAATCTGTTTTACATTTTGAATGTTTTGGTTTACTTTATTGGCAAGAAAAGTAGGACCAAGTTGTTTCTTAAACCAACTAATATATATATATATATATACTATTAGAACTAGGCAACCCTAAAAGTGGAGCTCCTTAGTTGAGTCCTTGTATTTTACTCAATAATACCAATCTTGTTGTGAGTGCTAACTAGTTCTGATTTAACCTTATTTGGATGTGAGAGTGACCTCAAGAGGTATACGAGCCAAATTAATTAATTGAGAACACCCAAAATTGTAGAAGACATTAAGGCGCCCCTACCCCTCCCTAAGAGTCTGTACGGACCAAGGACGCTCGCACGGTAACGTCATCACCAAATTTTCTCGGCTTCGAGCGCTGAAGCTCCGCTTACATTTGACATCAAACGAACCTGATAAGGGTCAAAATACCACCGTAAAAAGATTACAAAGCTGACGAGCGTTAACTCTAGCTTTGTCTGAGCAAAAGAATCTTTTTAAGGTGGAAATTTAAACTTTATCAACTCTTTCGATAATCGACGTGACACCACGGTTTCTTCAGATATTAAACCTTTCAAATATATCTTTTTTGACGACCTTTTGAAGTAAACAAAAGGTCTACGAAGACAGTCACATTTGAGTTGACGAAAGAGAGGAAAGCAAAAAGATAAAAATTCAATACAATTCGCGAAGGGATATTTTGGTCCGCCAAGATAGCCGCCATTTTTTTGTTAACGTTTACGAATATGGTCGCCGTGACGTCACGAGCAAATGGTCTTTCCATAGGTCACCTTACCTTGGGTTTGATCCCGCAACGTATTCATGCAGATCCATATAGAGAGCGTTGAAAACGATAGTGTCTAAAATATAGAAACACGAACTTTGTTACCCCATCAAAGAGACTGAGAGGAGTTTCTCCATCGCCGCTAAATGCATTGAGCAGGAGGTGAAAATAAAAACACGAAATTTTTTTAGTGCCAAATCAGTTGATAGGGGTTGAATTTCACCCTAAAAAAACAAAAAACAAACAAACAAACAAACCAAAACCAAAGAAGCTGTCATTTCGCACGTTTGTAGAGAGCTTAAGCAGCCAAGACGGCTACAGCAGATTAAACGTTACTCAAAAATAAATACTTGCGCAATGCTGAGTATATATATTTTGCGATGATTGATTTTTGCTCACATTCTATACTGATGACAAACTACGCTACAGTTGGAGCGTCGTAGAGTTAAAGATAGAAAATGAAAGATTGTACCTTGATTTCGAAACAGATATGACGGCAGCGTTATTCTTGCGGCTCCGTTGTCTTCGAGGAATGTGAAGTTTTGTGCGTGGCCTTTTGGCACAAGCGAAAGCTGGATAACTGTAAGCAAAAGATCCAGATTAATGGCAGAGTTAACGAGAATTTATTCCCGAAGGCCAAATCATGATATCGAAATTTATACTCTCTTATGTTCAAATATTGACCAAGTCCGTGTAAAGGATCGCGGCAATTTGTGTCGAAAGTAATTACGTGATTGCGATTGCTACGCTTAGTGATTGGCTTAAAAGACTCGTGCCAGTTTTTCAACCAATGAGAATGTAAACCAAAACCAACTGTACCATGTACTCGTGATCTTTCCCGCGCTGCGAGCGAGTTACATGTTATTGCTAGGAATTGTGATTGGTTCATTGCGCTGCCTGCTCCTGTTGTGATTGGTCGCAGTAATTGCTTTGGTGTTAGTTTTTCGACAGTCATTTGAAAACCACTCTATGCAAATTGTGAAATCGCCATGGGAAGGATTTTTCAGTATCACCGTTGACGTCATCATTATCATTATTAATAAGTTTACCATAGTTAACTATTTAGAATTTCACGTTTTTCTCACCGATATGTTGGTTTTTCTTCCGTTCTTGGCTTTTGGAAGCATTCAAGTTGAGGAGAGCATATTTGAATGCAAAGTCCTCTATGGCTTGTGCAGATTCTATCACATTTTCTTCAATATCTTTACTTGCATTCGCATTCAAAGAAATTGTGAGATCACGATAATTATCTGTAAGGAGCTGAAAAGAAAAGAAAAATTCCCATTGAGATGTTGGCTATCGCCTTCGTAAATTGCCAGTGAGTTTCTCAAAGCTACATTCATCGGAAAATCAATCACAATGACGAAGAAATTCGAGAGGAAAAAAATAGCCATTCAATTTACATTTGTGGCAGCCTAAGTTTCTCGTCTAGAGGGGATTCTGGTAAACTCACCTCCAGTGCCTGGTTGTCTTTTGGATTCAGAGACTCCAGAAAATGTATGAAAGCTGAAATCTGTCTCAAAAAAATAATAATTGGGGATATTAATTCTAACCCTAACTCTAAAGCTGAGACTCATACATCCAGATTTCGAGTGAGCATGCGGACAGACTGTAGTATTAATGCCATTCTGTCAAAATTTTCAAGAACAAAAGAAATGTGGAATTGATATTAATTGAAGTTTGAATCAGCTTCAATTGATATAACATTGTTTCAATGTGCATTCAAAGATTTTAATAACTAATAACAGCCTCTTATTCTGTTGTATGCCTCTCCTGGCTGCTGCACTTATCACGTGATCTATCGAGCCAGGACACCTCAATTTTTGTTTTTGCGGCGATATGTCACGTTAACATTTTATCCATAATTTTACCACAAAGGACCTTTGATTTACACATTTAGCTGCCAAAACGCGACTCAGTGAAACCTTGAAGCGTTTAGACAGTACTAAACTGAAGAAAGCTCACAGGATTTTCCAACTGTTCACTGTCTTCAACTCCAGCATCTGCACTTATACTTGACGATACATAGGTTGTCATGGTTGTAGAAGACTGGCGATTTAAAGTCCTCGACACTGTGCTGTGTGAAATAACAGAGGTCCTGATATTTTGTCCTTGGTCGGGAGTTATAGAGGCTTCTAATGATATAGAGACTGGGGCTGTTGGATAAACATGGACGACACTTGTTGCAGTGCTTTTGGATGAAGTGACTTTCGTAAGCTGTGATGTGATCGAAGATTCCTCGGCGAGGGATCTTGTTGAGCGTTGGCCTGGGATATCTGCAGTCAAGCTTATAGTTGACTTCTTGGAAGTAAGTGTTATTGATGCCACACTGATAATGCTTGAATCAGTGACGCGATTGTCAGTTGTCGAAAGATTGGAAAGAAGTTCTATTGAGATGAAAAAAGAGAGAAAGAAAGAAAAAAGACTCTAATGACGCATCTTTATAGGGGAGTTTCGTTTGGTGCCATTGCTTACATCTTGTCGCATAAGAATGCGTGTTTACTTCAGATAGAAATATGAGAAACACAAATTGTTTATAAGCGAAATACCTTTAAAAAAAAAAAATTCTATTCAGCGTAGTAATCTACTAATAGCCTAGTAAGACTTTGATAATCAGCGAAACACTTGCTAGCTCATACGTTCTTTTGAAAGTTCATCTGCTTTAAAGCTGAGCACATTATGAATTAGGCTTTCTCCTTCGTCGCACGCAAAATTTGGATTTGGGTCTCACCTGCGTAAGATAAAGACTGACAGATGAAATAATGTTTTTTACTGCATTGCTCCTGCTGGAAACATGAATTCTGATTCTTGAATAAATAACATCGCTCTTGTCCTCCCTTGATAGGACCTAAATTTATAGCACATGCCAAATTGAAGAAGCTGACTTGAGCAATTTTCCCTGTGCTCCACACAAACTGTCCTATGGATATATTTGTCCTTAAACCGATCCAGAACTTGTCTTTCGCGCTGTTGTATCCCAGGGACGATAGCTTGTTTGACAGTTCGTCGATCTTGTCCTGAGAATCAACCACTGCGAGTATAGAGCCATTTCGCTGGCAAAGTTCTTTGGCCTGTTCCCACGTCACTTTAGACTTGTTTATCTTGAACGCTCTCGTGGTCACGTCGAAATTAGCGAAACCTATGGTAAGGGAATTTAATCATGACAGTGATCAGATACCCGCTAAAATGGAGACCTCGATAAGTGCTACCCAGTAGGAAAGAGCGCTTTTTCATGAGAATTTGTGACTTTTGTTGACTGTATCCCTCCCTTCAAGTGACATTGAGGTTGTGAAGAGGTCTACCAGGAAGCTTTGTGACACTTAAGTCAAAGGCACGATTTTATGACATCACAAAGTACTTTTACTTGATCATGAAATGCAATGAATTGCAAATATAATTTACTCGGAAAATAATTTCTTTCTGCTAAAATTTCTTTCCATACACACTCAAAAAAAATGTCATCTTTTTTTGATCTCTTTAAGTTTTTTTGTCGATACAAGGACGTCGGCGGAGCATGTCGCTTAAAGTTACACCCGTTTATAAACAAATTAATTTGTACTTCATAAATATTTTATTAATGTATATAGATATGCAAAAGCCAAAGCATGTAATGAAATATGAATTTAATCTTCGCTTACTGTGTTTATCATTATGTTTATTATATATTATTATGTTTATTACTCAGCAACGGGAATCAAACTCAAATTATCTTTGGCCATGTGGATTTTATCCTAAAATTTGCTTAGAGCAACTGGATATTCCACAAATAAGTTAACCTTTCGTGAATTAGCAAAAGAAAGAGATCTCCAAATAATTTTCTTTTTCTTTTTTGTTTAAGCGGGTGATTTTCATCGAAAGGCTACTCTTAATGACAAAAACTGCACGATAAACAAAACATTCAAGCAATACATCTTGTCGCAGTTCCGCTGAGTCCCGACTTTGACTTCTGTTTAAACTATAGCTAAAAAGAAAATGAGTTTTTTTTTTCTTACTTTACTCCAGAAAAATTGAATTGCGAGACATAAAAATACTCGGTTTCTTGTGAATTTGAATGACTCGTTTCCATGGAGCAAGGTAGTCTTGGGTGTCTGAGGTTCAGTTTAATAGCAAATTTGTAATTGTTAAAAAAAAAATTGGTAGTAAAAACATCACCATATGCATTAAGTTTAAGGTTAGGGTTAGAACCCTCATTCCATTAATAAGACAACTGACACTTTTTTTTACTCACATATAACAAGAAAAACTCGCAGAAGAGCCTTCATTCCACGCCTCAAGTCACCCTGTGAAAGATAAAAGCATCTTCGGATCCTCTCTATTCATCTCATTTCCCTGGCTTATATCGTCTCACATTGTTTTCGATTCCACTTTTACCGTCAAGGCGTTTGGTGATCCACGTATAAAAAGTAAACACAGTTAGATTAAAAATATTTTTAGTATGATATACGTTCGCGATTCGAGTAGTAGTCAATGAAAGACAGGAAATTAAAACGCTTTAAAATATGGATTAGTGCCTCCTTCCTCTCTTCACATGTCAGAGAAATGAGGAAGAGACAAGTAGGGCATTAAAAAGAAACTTTTTAAGAGGTGGATTAGTTTTACCTTTCATCTCAGAGAAGTGAGGGAGAGAAACATGTAATCCATTTTAAAAAAACTCTTTAAGCTGATTTGAGAGTTGGATTAGCATTTCTTCGTATCTCCGACAAATGAGGAAGCAATCATATAATGAATTCTAAAGTATTCGTCTGCAATTGTGAAAACCAGAATGCAAGTGAACTTTGCCTTTATTATTTTAATAAGGAAGTGATTGCTCAAAAGAAAGCATATTTGACGTCAAATATGCAGCGGTGTTTCTTCGCTTTCCTTGATGTTATCAATCCGGTACATTAAATTGTAATATTTATTGTCCTTCCTTTTTCATGGAGGAGCCCTCCCACTTGAACGCTTTTGAAACGTGCATGGAATAGCATTGAAATCCCTCTTCTTGCAAAAACAATAGGTCAGTATTGTGTACTGACGATTGCACAAAGTACTCATGCATTAATTTTAATGAAATGGGAATGTTCAAGTTCCTGACAGACTTCAATTAATAATGTGACGTATTTTACAGGGAAGAGAAGTCGAGACCTTTGCAAATACATCTCTTTCTCGTTTCCAACAAAGAGAAGGCTCAGAAACAATCTTAGAACATCGTCCTTTTCCAAGTTAGGTCGCACTCGAGATCTGCAATTAGTTCTTTGCTCTTGTAAAATATAAGCCGACCGGGAGAAAAACTGGTTGTGGTCGCGAGATTTTCGAGAAAAAACGATTTAGAAACGCGGAAGGAAATTTACAGAAATATTTGCAATGAATAAGTCTTTGGAGCGACATGTTAGAGACAAACTATTTGAAAGGTGACGAGAAACAATTGATTCCATTATTGTTTTATTCTAGGACCGGATGGAAGTCAGTCGCAATATTTCGCCTGGCATCATGCCCCTGGCGTCCATTTTACACCTGTTCGGTCAAGAGAGGCCTGCAATTTGGAGTGAAGCTTTTTGTCTAAGAAAAGAACGCACTAATACGACCAGGTTTCGAATCCACGACCTTCTGAATTAAAATGAAATAACTAAGCTAGCCGGGACGGCTGCACGATTGGAGAATAAGCCATTTCCGAAAAGCCTTTGGCATCTTTTTCGAAGCGAGTCCTTTCATTTGAAAATTAGTTTTCATTT
>BLAZ01000589.1:972186-987186 GCA_014633955.1 Acropora tenuis
AAAAAAGGGTAAGAATAATAAACGGTTATTCCCAATACACAGCCGAGTCATTTCAGAAAATATTCTCCATTCCATTTTATGAAAAGAGCGGGGGCAGCTTTAGTGAGAACTATTACTAGTAATAATCACTGTCACTGCTAATCGCCGTCTCAAAGTACAGCAACGACACAGCTCAAACAAGGTCGAACTGAAAGCATACAAAGGCGCCCCTGGCAGCTGCTATACGGTCCATGTGTGACCTTGGAGCACAGCACCACAGCCAGATGGATTAGACTGGGAGTCGATTTTAAGGAGGGAGGAAACCGGAGTGCCCAGAGAAAACCCTCGAAGTCAGGTTGAGATGGACTGAAACTCAGTCCACATACAACATTTGCAGAAGAGGTGGAAGGCGTGATTGATGTTCATTATGCCAGCCTGACTTCCCAAAGAAGGGTATTTTATCTAGATGGTTACCCATTCAGATATCAACCCCATCCAACAGGGCTTAACTTCGGTGAACAGATGGGAACTGGTGTTTCCCTTTGGTGAAAGCCTTTGGTGATAGCCATACTATATGATTATGAGTATAATATTATTATTAATAATTGTGAGTAGAATGAGGAATATACCATGGTTTCTAGGGATGATTTGGAATAAAAGCTGCAATTTATTGATGTCTCAAAATTGACCTAAATACAGTTATCACAAGAGGCATTTAAAGCAGCATTAAAGTTATTTTTCAGAAGTTTTTAAATATCACAAGACAGTACTTATTTTTCTCGTTTGCTAAAAGGAGTATACTACATTGCAAACTGTGATTTTTATTAGTAATGAAGTATTTTAAATTTGGAAGGAATTCTACTATAGTCTAAAACCAGTCACATTTCAGAATTTCTCCCCTTGTGGTATGAATCCTGTATATTAAATACTTTTAATGACTTTTTCTTTTATTATGATTATTTTATTTATGTTTATTATTTTTTTTTTACTTACTTGTTACTAAATATTATAAGATCTGATTATAATTTTCTTTAAGTAATTCATTATTTTTACCACCGACCTTGTAGGAAAGACATTACCTACTCAAAGCAGTGGCAGTGTGCCGTCAGGCTCAGGGGATACGCAAGAAGCTACTAATTTGGCTCGAAAACTGGGCTCCAGCTTATCAATGCAAGGTACCATAGCAACACATAACAAACCAGCCATACACTGATTTCACAATCAAACAGCAATATCACTTGATGAAGGTGTGCACAGTACAAATACCCAAATATGGTCAGATAAGAACAGAATCCAGACTATTCTGCTTTCTTTAAGCTTCATGCTATGAGTGATATTCTGTGTTTGACCGTGGATGAAGCACGCCTGTGTGTAATACGCACCCCAGTTTTGGGTTGCCATTTCACATTCCTGTTAATCCATAAAAGTATACCATTAATATGAAATTGAACTGTTATTTTCAGTTGTTTCAAGTTCTTTCATTTTTGTTTTGTTTGGGTTTGTTTTCAGACAGTCAAGCCAGGAGCAGTAGCAGTGCTCGCCCCCCTAAAAGACCAGGCTTCGGCAAAGTTGGACGGCCTATAGCCCTAAGAGCCAACTTTTTCCGCCTAAGTTTCTCGCCAAAGCTAACTTGTCTGTACCATTACGATGTTGAGATAACTCCAAGCAAGTGTCCCAAGGCTGTTAAAAGAGATGTTGTAAATGCAATTGTACGGAATAACAGAGGTACCTTCCAAGGTCATGAGCCAGGATTTGATGGGGAGAAAAATTTAATAAGCTTCAAACAACTTCCTTCACCAGTAAGTTTTAAATAGTCAGGAGCAAAATCACCTAATGAAAAAAAAGTGCACCTGAGATGTGTAAAATACTGTACAGTATTTTTGATGACTGACACAAATCTTATACTGCCTATACAAGAAGCAAAATTTTCTCTTCTTACATGTCAGAAAGTTCTCAGAATAAAGGTCAAATTAACAAAGAGAAGCTTTCATTTTGATCAAACTGAGAACTTACAGCATCAAGTCATTTTTAAGCGTTTTACTATTATGTAGAGAAGGTTGTGACCACAAATTGAAAATAGACTGTATTCATAAAATTTAATGGTGGCTAAGAAATTACTTTAAGTAGTCTTTTGTTTCTAATTGCCAATTATGCTCATTGGCCTCATTAGCGGGAACAAAATTCAAAAGAATTTTTGCTTTGAAGTGAGGCTAGTGAGAATGATGACCACAAAGGCAATTAATAAATAATAATAATAATTTCTTGGCTGCACTGACGAATTCATATGGTCTATATCTCTCAGCTCTCGTGTGGATTAAAATGACATATTTTTGCTGACGTGGCATCGCCTGTATGGCACAAAATGTTTTTTAAAGGTGAAGAGATGAGAATCACCCAAATATCCTTTTGTTTATAGTTGCTCATAAAAAATCAGCATTAAATTAGTGGCAATTCCTTATCATTATTTTAAGAGAGACAGATTCAATAGTTCTGGTAATAATTAATTGTGGCCTCTGAAAGTTCAGCCCTGTTAATTTTATTCCTGCATGGTCCTCTGGCTTTTTTGTACTAATTTTACCAGGCCATTCTAAAAGCTTTTTTTGTCTTGTACAATTCCATGTAACTCTTGAGCTCAAATTAAGCTGCAAACTTATTTTGGTGGTCATGGTGTGGATGAAATTTTTTGATTGTGGATTCAAGTTTCTTCATGCTGAATGATATTCACCGTTTGGATGAAATTTTTTGATTGTGGATTCAAGGTTCTCCATGCTGAATGACATTCTTAAATTCATTGGCCATTTACTGCCTAAATCAATAGCAATTATTATTAATTTTATTTTTTATGGAAGGTTCAACTCAAGGTTACATTACCCGGTGTGGATGGTGGCAAGGACAGACAATTTGAGGTGCTGTAGTGGGTATGAAATGTACTAAAACTGGGAGTAATCAGGGATGCGGAAGTACGTTTGAAATTCGTTTGAAGGGCAAAATAAATAGTAGAGCTAGATAAATCCTTATGAGTTGAGGGACTTGACAGCTAGTTTGGCTTCTGGAAGTGTTGAAAAGTAATTATTTCATCGTATCATTTTCAAGGGTGTTGGGGGATGTTACACTCGGTTTTCCAAAGATGCAATATGTGTATGAATCATATTACAAATTGGTTTGACTTTTAACGGCTGTTGTTTTGGTTTTGATGAAAACAACCATGCATGGTACAAAGGCACAATGGTTACTGCAGGTTCTCAACTGTCCCCGATAAATTCTCAACCACTTGCAACTAAATGCCCTTGAAAAATTATCAACAGGGACAGATCATTTTGGTGTCCCGGCAGGAATGTCAAAATTTGCCAGTATCATGCACAATGGAACACTATTTGCAAAGGCGGGACAACGAATATAACTCACGATTAGCTTTGTGTTCTGTCGAGTGCAATAATTATTAATGAGCCACAGTCAAAAATCTCATAAACGTCACCTGGGCATTCTAGTATTAATAATTTTATGTAAGCATTAACTATGCCTCTTTACTGAAAGAAGATTCACATTGAGGTTAATTGGGCTATCATGCCTATCCCTGTTCAAAACAGGTGAACTAGAGGAGATTAAGTTTGTGCTGTTTATTGCACTATAATTATATCCAAGGTTTTCATTAAGAATTGTAATAACAGGAGAATACTGTAAAGTAAGAGGGGGATTATTATGGAAGGGCAAAGCTCTCTCAGGAAACAAGCTAAATTTAGCCGGCGAAATCTGTGTAGTAGCGGGAGAATTCTCCGATCTTCTGTTGCCTAATGAACACCCTGTATATCAGGACAAATGCGATGTTGAAGCCGAGCGGGTCTTTCATCTCATTTCAATAATAATTACAGATAATGATGTTCAGGACTGTTTTTTTTCGTGGCTGTTATATATCATTGTCATTATCATTAGAAAGGTCAATATTAAAATAATGATGATGGCTATGACTGATATGATATGATGATCAACAGTAGCATTTGATAATAATCAGTATTAGTTACACTGTACAAAGAATTGACTTGCTTCACGTTTGGCCAATTTGATTATGACTTCCAGGTCAAGATTCAGTTTGCAAAATCAGTTAATGTTGCTGATTTAAAGGACTTTCTCAGTGGAAAACAAAATGGAAAAACGGTACAAGATGCTGTCCAGGCTTTGGATATTGTGTTGAGACAGATGCCATCCAATTACTTTACTCCAATTGGGCGTACATTTTTCCCCATGGATCATCAAGGCAGACCCATAGGGGAAGGCTGTGAGGTGAAGTTTGGTTTCTACCAGAGTGTCCGCCCCTCAGAATGGAAAGTCATGCTGGTGAACATTGATGGTTAGGAAAAGAAATTTGTTAGAATTAAAAGAAATTCTTCTTGCAATGATGAATAATTATTACTGTTATAAGTATCAGTAGTTATTATTGAACTATTATGATTATTAAGTATGAAACATAATATCTCACTTCATATTATGATTATTGTTAGCTATCAGTAAGAATTAATTATCTGGTAATAATAATGTTTCATTTAACTTTGAAAAACTGCGATATTAAGATAATTATAGTGAAATAACATTTTTTAAGAGAAGAATTCTTCCCAACAAGTTTGAAAAAGGTTTTAAAAACACCTTGTTTAAAAGTGATGACATTTTGAGCTTCTCAAAATGTCATTCTCGAGTCAAGGAAAACAATGATTTATTGTGCAAAACATTGTTGAAAATTAATATAAGAAAAGCAATAGATTGATATTATAACTTGAAGGTTTACAGTTATTAATTTTTGTTCACTCTAAGACGTATAAATAGTGGGCCTTTACTTTGGCCTTCTATAAGAGCATTTTATAAACAAGGCAACCATCCACTCAGGTCAAAGTCAGTTGATCAAAGTCAGTTGAAACTCTTGAGAATTCCCATCAGGAGTGATAACTTTCAGATTAAATTTCTAGGTGTGCAGGTTACAATGAGCTTGGTCATAAGATTTGTCAGCCAGGATTTCATGCATATTACATAAAATTAATACTTCATTTTACCTGCTTGCCGTGAATATTAAAGTGTCTCTGGTTACCAGTCATAGTTCTTTCACAGAAAATTCTTGTCAGTTGTTCTTCACTGTATTTAATACTAGTAAATATTTGCCAATATTATTTACCTTTCTCACTGTTTTACTGTCCATTGAATTGTTATAGTGTCTGCAAAAGGATTTTACACAAGACAACCCGTAATCGACTTTGTCTGTGAAACATTAAATATGTCATACCGTGATCTTGACGACACAAGGGTCCGTATCGACAAAGAGAAACTCAAGAAAGCTATAAGTGGTAATGTATTGGTATTTTTATGTGAACAACTTTACTCAGATTTGGAAGCAGTGTTTCTCTATTGATCGTAGTGTGTGGTGTGGGAGGTCAGAAATTCCATGGCAAGTTTAAGATAATCAAACTGACATTTTGAGTGTTATTGGCCCTTTGTCAGTTGCTATGATGAAGGGCTAGCACTCAAGACATCCAACTTGGTTATCAATTTATGGTGGCAATGTGACCAATAACAGTGGCAATTTGGGTTAACCCACTCAATGGGTTAATCAACTAGTGATGTTCCCAAGAGTGTTTTGCTTCAACACTTTGCAAAGTTTCTTTTTGTGTAAAAGGTGTTTACATAATTAATTTTGTCAATTCCAGCCTCCTAGATAAAGTGAATAATATAATGATCTAGTATTAATCCAACTTGATTGTTTTAATCTATTCTTGGCTCTTGTCAAAAGCTTTCTGTTGTCATTTTTTGTTGTTCATTAGGAGTTCGTATAGAAACAACTCATGTGGCAACAATGAAGAGAAAATACACAGTTTGGGGAGTGTCTGAATCTGCTGAAAGATTGCAATTTGACATTGAAGATAATGAATCAAAGCGTAGTACTAGAACAACTGTGGAGCAGTACTTTTTTGACGCTTACAAGTTGAGATTAAGGTATGTTCAGGGTTCGTACAGGTCATGGAAAACCTGGAATTCACGGAATTTAAGTATTTCAGTTTCCAGGCCTGGAAAGTCATGGATTTTAATTGTTGCTCATGGAAAGTCGTGGAAAATTATGGTATGTGTGGTTCGCAAATTATTGCATTGTCGAAGCAAATGATGTATCAATAATAACTATATTCATACTAGTTGGTAAAACTGAGAACTTTATTGCAACAATCAAGGTATGGAATAAATTTTGTGTCGTTTTTCAGAACTGAGGAGGCTGGAGCTTTTGACTTTCTGATTTTCAATTTCTTCTCCTGTTAGTGCATCCGTCAACTTAAAATATCTATTTTTCAGCAAAATGCACCCTTGCCCCTTTTGAAAAAAAAAAAAAGACTTTTATAAGCTTCAAGACCTTTAAGTTCGAGAAGTCAAGCCAGCCGCTGTTAACCACTAACCATACTTAGTTTATAAATGTCAATGTAACCTGTGTGATGCGGGACATGTTGGTTACACTCGCGGCCACTTCTACGAACGCTTGGATGGACACAAACAAAAATCGTCTTCAATTTGTAAACATTGTTTGAGCGAGCATGACTCGAATGTATCCTTGAGAACAATTTCACGTGCTTACAATATGATCTCACAAACTTGATTGCCTGATCAAGGAGATGCTATTTATAGGAAAACTTAACCCATCCCTAACTTGTATAGACAGTATAAACCAAACCTTCGAATTATTTTTCACTTTGCCTTGAGAATGGTGTTACGATGACGCCGAAACTTCGGCTAATGCTTGCTTATGTTTTAAGAAATCATTATTGGTCAAGGTTTAGATATTGGTAAGATATTTCTTCAATAGGCAAACATTGCAGCCTTTTGGCTGCCACATAGGCCATCTCTCTCATTTAAGTGCTTCGTTGTTAACAATAATTGATGGGCATATTACTTTCTCTTTCCAGATATCCTCATCTACCCTGTCTCCAAGTTGGCCAGAAAAGAGACCGTTTCCTTCCCATGGAAGTCTGTACCATCATTCCTTGCCAAAAGAGACACTTGTCTGAACAACAAACTGCAAATATGATCAGGAGTACGGCACGCCCAGCACCAGAACGTCAAAGGAACATTCAAGATTGGGTAGGTGAAGGATTTCTGTTTTTCTCGTAAATTTTCTTGCATAGCTATCATAAATATTGCAACAAATGCTCTATGTAAGATAGATACGTAAAGTGCCTATGAAACGAATTTTTTATTGTCTTATTCGAAAGAACTTTTAAAACGATGAAGAATGGCATTTATTTTATTGTGCTAGCACTCTTGGTTTCCAAGTTATTCAAGATTTTGATTTATGCAAATTAGAGGACTTGTGACGTCACAGTGTGGACACAAAGTGGTGTAAAATCACAACAAATTGAATATCTCTCACGACTTTCCAATAGAGGCAGACGAGTTGGCTATGTACCAGCGCTGCCCAGGAGTTGGTTGAACCAGGTGCTACCTGGAACAAATCCAGCCAGTGGTCATCAGGGTGGATCTCCCCATTTCAAGTCCGGCGCCCAAACTGCGCGGCCACGCTGCCTCCACTTACTAAATGTTGCTTTTGTGACTTTTGTTTCTTTCGTTGATTATGTAATTACTTTGCTGTTTCAGGCACAGGGAATGATAAGAGGAAGTGGAAGGTACTTGAGGGATCAGTTTCAAACAGCCATAGAGACAGAAATGGTTTCTGTGAAAGGACGAGTTCTCCCACCTCCCCAAGTGAAGCTCGGTCCCCAAGATAGAGCACTGACTCCACGTGATGGCGCTTGGGACATGCGTGAAAAAGCTCTTTTTGACGTTGCATCCATTGATACGTGGACCTTGGCGAGTTTTGCGCCAAGACAACGCTGTAACGAAGACACACTTCGAAACTTTTGTCGTCAAATGTCCAGTGTGTCAAATCGAGAGGGAATTAGGATGCCGCAACAGCCAGCTGATGTTAGTTTTGCAAGAGGATTTGGAGATGTAAGATCTTTTTTATGTTCTAGTGAAAGGGCGATCGGTCAGAGAGTTGGATTTGTGTGTGGATATTTCAAGTTCAAATTCTATTCTTACTGCTGGCTGGGTTTCTCTTGGATTATCACCAGTTCAACTGGTTGCAATTTCTTGTCCGTGTGATTTTACTTTAGCCGCTTTTGTATCGTTTATTTGAGATAACATAAGTGGAGTGCCTTTGAGGGAGGTCGAAACGTAAGCGAACTTCCTAACTCGTTAATTGTCAAGACGTCTTCATCAGTCTTAAACAACGCATTTGATAAATCTGTAAAATTTGGGCTAAATTATTAGCGAAAGAAGACAAAGGAGCTGCCGTCCGAAGCGTTAGCCCTTCGTCAGAGCGGATAGTCCCGCGACGCTCGAAAGGTCAACGTCATTATTTCTTTACGGTGCTTATTTGACCTTCGTCAACTCTCGTGTTTGACTTCCCCTCCGCCACGCAGCACCAAGACTCCGTAACTTATCGGGGCCGAAAAGCAATTCTTAAAACTATGATCCGCTTGCTGTGAAAAAGTTGCTTTTCTAAATATGTTTCATATATCAGGAAAGGCAAGAAAACAGCGAAGTTTCACAGCTGGAAACGACTTCTTATTGAAGGTACAAAGGGATTTATGTCACCCCAAGAGTTTCAGGACGTTCGAGAAACGGGCCTCAGCTTCACAATTTTTTTACTCATTAACTTGTGTGATACAGAATTTTCGTGAAAACCTTTCATTCTTCTCATGAAACGCTACCTTGCACCACCACGGTGTCTTGAAGAAAGCTGAGAGGCTAACCCCTTCAACCTTTCTTTTTTTTTTTTTTTTTCGCATAGGTGGAGCGACTTTTCACCGAATGGTCAGGTCGATTTTCAAGCCTTCAGCTCATTATGGTTGTCCTTCCTGGAACCGACAAAAAACTTTACTCGGAAGTGAAACGTGTTGGCGACAGCTTAATCGGTGTTGCGACACAGTGCGTACAGATGAGACTTGTGCAGCAGGCCAAGCCTCAAGTGTGCGCTAACATCTCACTTAAGATTAACGCCAAACTGGGAGGAACCAATCATGTCATTGATTATTCGGTTAAACCAGTGTTCAACGAACCTACTATCGTGTTTGGCGCAGATGTGACCCACCCGTCCCCAACAGAAACTGGGATTCCTTCCATTGCTGCTGTGGTGGCAAGCATGGATCGTCACGCCTCGAAATATCACGCACGCGTCCGCGCGCAGAGGCACAAGAACGGGGCAGGGGCGCAGGAGATCATCAATGACTTGGCAGAGATTGTAAGAGAGCTCCTCATCGAATTTTACAAAACGAACGGGCGCCTTAAGCCGTCTAAGATCTTATTTTACCGCGATGGTGTCAGCGAGGGACAGTTTGATCAAGTTCTTGTTCACGAAGTGCGCGCCGTGCAAGAAGCTTGTATGAAACTTGAAAAGGGCTATCAACCGCGCATCACTTTTGTCGTTGTACAGAAACGACATCACACCAGACTGTTTTGCGAAAACGAAAGAGATACTTCTGGAAAATCACGTAATGTGCCGCCTGGAACAACTGTGGACAGTGGAATTACTCATCCGTACGAATTCGATTTCTATTTGTGCAGCCACTACGGAATTCAGGTAAATATGACCGGAGCTTATCCCGATGTCAGTGGCATAAAAATGCTACCACCCCCAACCCCCTCTCTAGACGAAATGCTACTCCGGCACCCCTTGACACACCTGGGAGTAGAGATACGACGTAGGGTGAAATTGCTTGTGAACGGAAACAATACGATGACATGCAGAGGTATGGAAGCCACGACCTACCGACCCCTCAAAACACAAAACACAAAACACCCGCCTCAACAAACCACAACACTGGGAAATGCTGCAGCTACATCCTCAAAGGATTTTTGCGGCATCCTTCGGGATCTTGGGAAGGGTACATGAACTAAAGTTGTTATGCACTGAGTCGCATAGATAATGCCATTTTAGGCGTGATCAAAGTTTAACCAATTCTCTTTTTCCATCAGGGAACAAGTCGACCAACTCATTATCATGTCTTATATGACGACAATAACTTTACCGCCGACAGCCTGCAGGAGCTCACTTACCAGCTGTGCCACGTGTATGCCAGGTGCACGCGGAGTGTGTCCATGCCAGCCCCTGCGTATTACGCACATTTGGCAGCTTTCCATGCACGAGTCCACGTGACCAATGGAAAGTACGAAGCCTTCAAGTTTTTTTTTGTGAAACTAGGCCACTTTCGAATTGTGCAAGAGCAAAACAAGTTTCATTTTTGGTTTTGAAAAAAAAAAAAAAAAAAGTAGAAGGCAAATTTGTCTTCCCAATTTCCAAGTGGCTTATTTTCGCTCATTTATATGTAAAGATAACCATAAATTTTTATACCCATGATTTCCTGGGAACTTGCCTCTTGTTGAAAGCTTTGGAAACTAACTCGTGAAATGCTGTTTTTTGTTTTTGTTTTTCTTTCTCTTTTTCGTTTTTTTCAGTAGCTCCGGATCTGTTGATTTGGAAAAGTGTGCAAGAGCCATTCGAGTCAACGACAAAATGAAAGGTGCCATGTACTTCACCTGAATAGAAGAGTCAAAGATTCCGTGGACGGACTGGGAACAAGTTCACTTCTTCCACAAATTGACGTCAATTTTTTATCTGTCTGTCCTCATATTAAGCAAAAAATTACGTTATTAAATTGTCAAAGCACAGTGAATCTACTAGCGCAATGACAGATAAAAACTGTCGTCAATTTGTTTTTACAAGTACAGAAAGAAGAAAGGGGTATATTTTTTCGGTAAGAGGAAAAGAAAACACTAAAATCTACGAAAAACTCGAAATTCTATTAAGCGTCTTCAAACTTGCGCAATAGCAATCCTTGCACGCTCTTTGGTAACTGGCGACAGATGTCGAAATCCCAGTGGCTTAAAGTTTTACGCTTAAGATCACGACAAAGTCACGCCACTAGCTTGTATAAATTAACTTTTATGCGTCTGTCCTCTTGATGATAAAAAGTAGCCAGTGAACGCGAGAAATTTTTTTTCCCAATTTTCACTATTAAAATTAGTCAGAAGATCAGCGAAGGATTTTAGAACACTTGCCTTCCAGTAATGTAACCTGAGCTCGATTTAGGACCCAGCGTCATATTTGAGTTGAGTTTGTGAGTGATCTTCTCTACTTATTTAATTGTTGATATTAATATTATTAAGAGGAGGAAAACGCGAAAACGCGAGGAATATATATATATTGTTCAGATTGTTTTAAATTGATTCAATAGAAAGCAAGAAATAATTTTTATAGTGAGTATAAATGATTCACATTAGCTTGCGCTGTACAGCAGTTTCTGGCATCAAACGTGTGCTTTTGTAGATGCAATCGAATTTTGCTCATCTGCTATTCGCCTTATTCCAAACTGGTGGCTAATAAATAATAATATTCTTTTTTATGCATGTTAAGTAGCCCTCTCTGCCTGGTCAACGTGTACAAAAAACAAAAGAAGTTTGAAGTGAAAATGAGGCGAAGAGGGCAAACAAAAGAATAATATATTCGCTGTCATTTTGGAATAAGGTGTATCTTGTATGCTGTACTTCACTCTTGTGTGGACCCCCTCTGGGAACATAATGCCAGTTGTCCACTCCCAGTAGACTAAAGTTGTCGTTTATATTAGATTTCAAACTTAATCGGACTTATTAAAAAAGAAAAAAAAGTTAACATACTTGTCTTCTATAGTTTCTGAAGCTGCAAGCGAAGTAAATTGAATGGACGAGTCGTCATCCAACAGATTCTGCCCTTCGTAAGCTGGACGGATGAAAAAACTCCTTTGTCCAATCAGATTGCACGATTTGATAAGTATTAGTTTCTAAAGGAACTGTGACGCTGCGTCGGTGGAGATGTGAAACATTGAAATTTGGTATCAAACGAGATAATCCGGCTTTAATTTCAATTGTAAAGTGATTATCAGGGTGTGCAGGGATGGCGCAGTGTTGAAAGCACTAGCTCGCTTCCCACCAATGTGACCCGGCCGGTTCGATTCCCAGATCCGCCGTCGTATGTGGGTTGAGTTTGTTGCTTCTCTACTCTGAACCGAGAGGTTTTCTTCGGGTACTCTGGTTTCCCCTCTCCTCCAAAACTAGTGTTTGACTTGATTTGTGTTAATTGTCGGTTTCAGTTTACAGTGTCCCTATATAGTGCCCCAGCATTAGAAGGACTAGACATGCACTCAAAGAAAGTTCCTTTCCTTATCTTACGAGGCTGACTTAGCTTGTTGTCATAGCGAATCACGTTTATTTGGATGTTTATCAGGTTTATATGCATATTCACTTTTTCTTGATTAACTATGGTGGAACGGATTTAGAAGGGTGCTCAACTCTAAGAAAGAAGAGCAGTGAAAAGTTCACAAGTTATATCAACTGATTATCGAGATGAAGTGAACCAATCAAGTAAAGCAATAGCAAAGTGTGAGAAGGTGGTAAAAGAAAGTATCGTATTGCCGGACTGATAACCTTCTTTGTTACAATGCCAAATTATATAGTTACTATGTACTGCATGTACAATATCTTGAACCTGAACTGTATATGTAACATATTTAAGATACACTTTAAGAGGCCCAAATACTAAAGCCCTTTAATGCAGTAGGGAAAAAAGACGTGAACAGGACTGGAAACTTGCTTCTGTCATTAATGTTATCGCAGAAAATAGATCGTTTCTACGTTTCGATTGGATGTGAAAGTGTCCTGGTTGTCCTGTGGTGCGCGAATAGCTCACGGAAGGCCTGGGCAATAGGTTTAGTAGGAAAAGGGAATGACGTGCGGATGAATGGACGTCTAAATCCACCAGAAAAATGGTCTTAAGTGAGTGATGGACAACATTTCCCTCAGTGCCATATCTTAGTACGACTATAAGCAGTCACACTAAGCATTTAGCTATTTTTTGTCAACAATTTATTTTACATTGTGGTATTAAACGGGAGGCGGAAGTGAACCACTGTCTTCTGGGAATCAGAGTTGTTCTCCCCGAGGAACAAGAAACCCGAGTGTTTATTTTTAACTTTGTCATGATTATTTCCAGTCAATTTACCATGATATGTTGACAAAGCTGAACACAAGTGGAAGTGTTTGTGTCGAATTGATAAGAATTTAGACAGAATTGATAAAAAATTTATGCAGATTTTAAAGCTATTCTTCGTAAAGTACATACTGCATTGTAGTAAAAATGCAAAGGGAATCGAACGAAATAGGTAATCGTGACAGAGAGAGAGGAAACAACGGGAAAGATCGTCAGCAACTGCGGCCAGGAAGAAGCGAAAGTGACGCTGCTGCCATAGTTTCGGATAGTCAGGAAAAACGAAACCTAGCGGGAGAGGAAAGCGAAAGAACACTCGAGGAAACAGCTGGTCCAAGTCAAGGAACATATACCAGTCAAAGCCAGCAATCTGCTCACACAGCACTTTCTACAGAATCGAAGTCTGAAGAGAAGAATGCGATCCCTTCAGCACGATCGCAAGATGAGAGACTAGGGCCGAGTGAAATTTGTCTCAGACCACAGAGAGCTTCTTTTGTAAAACCATCTGGGAATAAAGTCAAATGTGAAGAGACGAGAAAATCCTGCGTTGCATCCTCTACCTCTGAAGGGTTGGTTGCATACAATATGCTGGGAAATTAATAGTCACGTAATTCCTTTGTGTGCTGACCCGTTAATATTATCAAATTTCTGTTTCTGTCTATCTAACTAAGCTTCTATATGATAAATTTAACAGTTTATGTTGTGTTTGTGGTAGTGTTTTGACCATTGTTTCATTTATAGTGCTGATGGGAAAGTTGAATAATTGAAGACAATAAAATAGTTGTTGAAGATGTCGTGAGTAGTATTCATGCAACTGTCGGGTTCTTAATTGTCTGTTTGTCTGCCTGGAAAAAAAAATGAAAACCTGTTACCAAGATTACGCGATTCAAACAGCTACAATCTTTGGTTCTCACTGCCATGGATGGTTTTGGTCTTAGGCAAAGGACACACATGGCTATGTTGGAGTGCAAATGACTTATCCTCGTGGAACTTTCTTTGCTTTTTTTGGTCCTTTTTAGTTGACTTGTATTTCACTTACTTAACAGCGAGGGAGGTGGAATATGAGTCCACTTAAAATGATATAACTTTTTCTGACAAGATCTTGTAAGATTTTTATTGAGATCTTGCATGATTTCCACCTGGGTCAAAACTCTCCAAAATACAGTATCATAAAAAGCAAAACTCTGAGTTTATCTCAAATACCCAGCAGGAATCATGCTACTTTTCATTTCTGTCTCTAAGAATAATATTGCTACAAAAGAAACTGTCAATTTTAGTGCAGTCATACATACTTTGAATTTGGGACAAAAACTTTTTGTCATTTCAGAATTTCTCAGCCTGAGGTATAAATCCTGGAATATTGTTGCATCCCGTACGAAATTCTATGGCCCTAATGAACCTAAATATGGCCCAATTAAGGCCTTAAATCTACACAGAGAGCCAAAGGGCGACCAAAGATGGACCAAACAGCCCGAACGAAAAAAAATTAGGTTGAATTTTAGGTTGTCAACCTTAACGGTAGAGCATAAAGGAAGCCCGATTTTTTAAGGTCGTAAATTTGGTCGAGTTAATGAGCCTCAATCTCAGCAAAAATTTTCTGGCTGTAATTTAGGCTTAAAGTTTTTTGTGCATCGCTGAAGAAACATGAGGTCTGAGTGACCAACGTTTGAGCTAAGGGGACTGCTCTTTGCAATTGCGACTGAAATAGAAGTAGAAACGCCCGCTGCTTTCGAAACTACAGGCTATAATGCAAAGATAAGATTTTGCAAATGTATATAAACTTATAAATTATGCACATTTATCTATATGCCTTGAGTACTACACTTTAATTAAAATGCAAACCTGATCACAGTTTAAATAAGATCATCCAAATGAACCCGCTCGACTTTCCTAAGGTCATTTTAAAAGGCAGGACCTGACGGACATTGAAGGCACCTTTGCTCTTGTCGAATTGCATTGTTGTGATGTGATTTTTCTTACTG
>BLAZ01000589.1:1002440-1009940 GCA_014633955.1 Acropora tenuis
ATAATCTAAATATTAATTTGATATTTGTTAAATAAGCTGAGGATTCAAGGCTAACGCCATCTGTCTCATTGAAAGGTGATTTAAGCATGTTTTCCGTTTAGGAAACTGATGGGCATAATTTATTGCTTTCTCTTTCCAGATATCCTCATCTACCCTGCCTCCAAGTTGGCCAGGAAAAAGATTGTTTCCTTTCCCATGGAGGTCTGTGCCATCATTCCTTGCCAAAAGAGGCACTTGTCTAAACAACAAATTGCAAATATGATCAGGAGTACTGCACGCCCTGCGCCAGAACAACAGGGGAAAATTCAACTTTGGGTAAATTATGGATTACTGTTTTTTTCTCTTTAACTTTCTAGCATTACTATCTATCTTTCTATCTTTCTTTCTATCCTATCGGTCTTTCTATCTATCTATATCTCTGTCTATCTAGTGATCTTTCTGCCAATCTATTTAACCGTGTGAGTGGAGTCCTGAAAAATACTTTTGTTGGTGGTGTCATTTTGTCTTTTTCAAATGTATATGTATCAATTGTCTTAATTTTTATTATTTCGTTCATCATTCATGTATTTTGCACCCCAACTGAAGCTTGGTCCCCAAGATAAAGCACAGACCCCACGTGATGGCTCTTGTGACATGAGCAATCAAGCCGTCGATATGTGGGCGTTGGTTTGTTTTGCTCGTTGCAATGAGGATCCACTAAGAAACTTTTGTCATCAAGTCTCCATTGTGTCAAATCGTGAAGGAATGACTATGGCTGCACAACCAGCCTTAGTTACCTTTGGAAGAGGACCTGAAGAAGTAAGATTAAGTTTTTTTGTTCCATTGAAGGAAGTGTAGTACCTCGGTGAGAGTCGTTTAGGTCATGCGCCCAGATGTATTCATTCAAGGTTTTTTGTGGACGTTTTTGCAATTTTCTGCATTTGTTTTAGAAGTTTCCAGGTTTTCCCTGATTCAACTTCATGGCTGCACTTGTGAATAATTATTTCCTCTTTAAATGTGATTCAGGCTACTTTTTATAACCATCCTAAGGTGTCATCTATTACAACTTAAGTGAAGGATTCGGAGTCACTTAGTAACGTCTACACAAAGTAGCTTGTTGTTTCGCTCTGTCGTCGTATTGGACCACCCCCGGCCACTGAATGCAGCATGTCATCTCGTCAGCATCGACACGATCCTTAGCGAGAAATACACTCATGAAAGTTATCGAATCTGCTCCTAACTTTGCTTTACCAGTACTACTAAAACGTAACTAATGTTGTAAAATAAGAGGACTTAACTGGAAACCTTGACTCACGTAAATTTAGCGGGCACTTAGTTACATGCCTTTCTGGACAAAAGACGATGTTCGTTTGTACCTTAAACATTACTGGTTTCGTTCTTTCTTTCTTTGTATCTTGAAAGGTTGAGCGATTGTTCTTTGACTGTTTGGAGCAATTTCCAGCTCTTCAACTCATCATGGTTGTCCTTCCAGTTTTCGATAAAATACTCTACTCCGAAGTGAAACGCGTTGGCGATAGCGTGATCGGCATTCCGACACAGTGCGTACAGATGAGACATGTCCAGCAGGCCAAACCTCAAGTGTGTGCTAACATCTCGCTTGATATCAATGCCAAACTTGGAGGAACCAATCACTTCCTTGACGATTCTGTTAAACCAGTGTTCAACGAACCTACTATCGTGTTTGGCGCCCATGTGACCCACCCCTCCTCAACAGAAAATGGCACTCCTTCCATTGCTGCTGTGGTGGCAAGTATGGATTGTCATGCCTCGGAATATCACGCACGCGTCCGCGTGCAGAGGCGCGAGAACGGTGGAGGTTCTCAGGCGATCATCACTGACCTCGCAGAGACTGTAAAAGAACTCCTCATCGGATTTATCGAAAATAATGAGCCCCTAAAGCCGTCTAAGATCTTATTTTACCGTGATGGTGTCAGCGAGGGGCAGTTTGATCAAGTTCTTGTTCACGAAGTGCGCGCTGTGCAAGAAGCTTGTATGAAACTTGAGAAGGACTATCGACCGCGCATCACGTTTGTCGTTGTACAGAAACGACATCACACTAGATTGTTTTCCGAAAACGAAAAAGAGGCTTCTGCTAAAGCACCTACTGTCCCACCAGAGACAACTGTGGACAGTGGTATTACACATCCATACGAATTCGATTTCTCAGTGTGCAGCCACGACAAAATTCAGGTAAATATGACCTGAGCTTATCCTGGTTGCAGTCGCGTGAAAATATTGCTACTCCCTGTAACGTCTCTTTGGATTGAATGCTGGTCCATCACATTGTCATCCCCAGTGGTATGCTACCTACACACATTGACACACCCAAGAGTAGAGATACGATGCAGAGTAAAGTTGTTAGCCTACGGAAACAATACGATGACGTGGGGAGGTCTCAAAGCCGCGACCTACCGAACCCTTAAAACACAACACTGGGAAATGTTGCAGCGACATCCTGAAGCATTTGTCCGGCATCCTTCGGGATCATGGGAAGGGTACATGAACATGAATAAAGTTGTTATGCACAAAGTCGCAAATATAGATGCTTCGTTCTTAGGCTTAAGCAAAGTTTAATCAATTCTCTTTTTCCATCAGGGAACAAGTCGACCAACTCATTATCGTGTCTTATATGACGACAATAACTTTACCGCAGCCTCCATGAGAGAACTCACTTACCAGCTGTGCCAAGTTTATGCCAGGTGCAAACGGAGTGCGTCCATGGCAGCCCCTGCGCACTACGCACATTTGGCAGCTTCCCGCGCTCGAGTCCTTGTGATCAATGGAAAGTACGAATCCTTTCAAGAGTTATGTAACACTAGGTCACTTTCGAGTTGTGACAGAAAAAAAAAGTTTCAATTTTCATTTGAAAACAAAATAGAATGCAGATTTGCCTCTCAATTTCCAAGTGCTGTATTTTCCCAAATTTATATATACAGATAATCATATATTTTTCTGAACACCGTTTGCTTGCTAATTGCAGGCAAGTTACTGAAGGCTATTGCCGCATTCAGTCTTTTTAATCATTCATGGAGCATTTCGTAAAGCGCAGAAGAGCTGAGGACCCCATGACTAGAAAAAAGATAAAAATTCAACTTGCCCATCAATCAAGTAAACTTCACGAGCTACTTGCCCGAGGGATTCCTCCACTGGCTCAGCCTCGCAATGAATACTTATTTTGGGTGATTTAAACTTGTCTTGATACCTTTCGTTCTCATTTCATTGAGTGGGTGGGAACTTCCCTGGCGGGTAAGTGGTCAGAGAAAATCGCTTGCCCAAGTATAAAATCTTCTTGTCCCCGACAACCAAACGGTGGACAGGTTTTTTTCAAGCCCTGGATCCACACTTTGTCTCCCAATGAGTGTTTGCATATAATATCGATGAACTGGTTTTGTTGTTTTTGGTCTATTTTGTGTTGTTGCTTGTGTGTGTGTGTGTCTTTGTTGTTGTGTTGTCTTTTGTTTTTTTTGTTTTTTTCTTTGCTGCTAGTGGGATGCAGAGAGATCGTAAGAGTTGGACTCTAGGTAGTTCCAATTTCTTTTGGCCCTTGGGCAATTTCCTGGGAACTTGCTTCTATATCTGAAGGCTTTGAAACTCTTTTAATACTCAGCTATTTGTTCTTTTTTCAGTAGCTCCGGATCTGTTGATTTGGAAGAGTGTGCAAGAGCTATTCAAGTCAACGACAAAATAAAAGGTTCCATGTACTTCACCTGAATGGTACAGTCAAGTATTCCTCGCATGGGCTGGGAACAGTTCACATCTTCAATAAATTACACCATAAAATGGTTAAAGTACAGTGGATCTACTAGCGCAGTGAAATGTAAAAACGGTCGTCAATACTCCCTCGACAAAATTTAACGTTAACCTTTTTTATTTTACTCAAGTTGTTGGGGCTGTTTCTTTTTGTTTTCTTAGCCTCAGTAATAATTTCAACAATCTAGTTGATTCTATTCTAATCATTAACTTTCTCGCTCCATTGCATTTCTACTAGCTCTGCCATTGATTTTGACCGTTGTTACACTATCAAACTGCCGTGTCAAGTACTTATTAGATGGAACACATCATTCAAAAGCCTTGTGGTTTCTGATCGTCGTCCTCGCCTCTTCTTCTTCGCTATCTGTTACTCAATTCCACTCTTTTTGGCAAAATTGAAAGAACTTGCAACTTGAATTAAATCCAATACAAAGGGATGAAGAGGTTTTCGCTGCCCAACTCATTTCTTCTATTGTTAGCCTTTCAGAATTCTGAAAATAGGGAAACGACATAAAACAAAATAACATTAGTCTTAATTCTGGGTGTCCATATTTGAATTGCAAATTAGCACCACTAAATTATGCGTTTCTTTCCTGTCATGTTGTAACTCAAGGAACGTGGGTAAAAAAAACGAATTTATTCTGAACTTAAGACGTTATTTTCGATGTGTTTGTAAAGAAATCTGTTTATTTTTACAATTTTGATAGCTGTCTTTATCAAAACATTATATGTTACAGTTTCGACTTTTGGTAACAGAGAACTCAAACTGTTTCTAATTATATTTTCTTAATTTTTTATTCTTCGAGATTATTTGGAAATAAATTCAGCATGTCCACAAGTAATATTTACTTCGCTTTTTATGCCTTTTCTTGGCAACGACATTGCCAACATTTTAGAGCACAATCGTTACAGTTTTATAGGCTCTGCATTCAGTTATTGTTCGCACTACCGATGGCCAAAACTCAATCAAAGCTGAACAAAAAAAAGAAGAAAAAAGAAAAAACTAGGACCTTGGCAAGGGTAATAGAACGCAGAAAAATGACTCCTGATTATGATTACTTTGCCCTCGTTTCAGGATCGCAGGGAAACTGAAAGATGTATCGTTACTCCACGAGTGTAGCTTGTGTTTTTACAATTTATTTGGTTTTTGTAGCCAGCTACACGGTATCCGCCTTTGTATTTGTTGTGTTTTCGAGCCGAGGCTGTCGACGAACCAACAAGATGACGTCACGAACTGCGTTTTTGGTCATGTGACGAGGTTTTGGCCGAGCAGCAAAAAGGACCAAATTTTGAGCGGAAAATTCGCAAATTCAAACGGTCGTAATTTCGCGTCGTTTTATCAGAATTCTCTTAAATTTTCAATTTAGAGTTTTTGACTAATAATCTCTTTACTGACAAAAACCTGTGTTCGTGTCATATGCTCTTTAATAACACTTTAAAAAATGGTAATAAATTAATAATTCGCCAATACTGATCTCTGCGATGCCGGTGAATATGTTAGTAAGGAAAGAAACGGAGTGGCTACTATCAACCTTATTCACACGAAGTGTAGTTAACCGAACCATAACATGAAAGCTAAAATTTTAAAAGAGTGCAAGCTTAAGCCTAGTAATGATCACTAGAACGAGCGCTTAAGCTTATTTGAATAAGCGAGCGCTATATTCTTCATACGACCTCGCTAAATAATTTAGTTAACCGAACCGTTAATTAAAAGCTAAAATTTTAGAGGAGTGCCGCTTAGGCCTAATCACTGAAACGAGCGTTCAGTAAACGAATGCTATATTCTTCAGACGATCGCATTAAATAGCGTAGCGAAATGAACCGTAAATGAAATCCCAAATGTTTAAATATCGCTGCAGCAGCGCTTAGGCTTAATGAGTAAACGAGTGCTAGTTCTTCACACGATCGCATTGAAAAGTCTACTTAACCGAAGTGTAAAATGAAAGCTAAAATGTTTAAAGAGTGCGGAGGCCTAATCACTGAAACGAACGCTTCGGCTTAATCATAAACGAGTGCTTTATCATCATCACTGACGATCTCGTTAAAAAGCAGAGTTAACCGAACCGTAAAATGAAAGCTAAAATTTTAAAAGAGTGCTTAGGCCTGATCACTGAAACGAACGCGAACGAGTTATATTTTTCTTTGCGGGAATGAATTCGAATGAAAGAACGAGACATACAATTTACAATGTTAGCACGATCGGTTATCTTTTTGCCCTTGCAATTGGTTGTTCCAAGCGAGCGAGCGCTCTCTGTCTCTCTTTGTTGAGAACTTGTTCTGCGTTCTATGGTTTCTGCGAATAAGCGCCCTGCTCTATAAGTGACTGCGTGGCCGCGTAGCCACACATTTCAAGATCACTTTAGGATTAGCAGGGTATATTCCGCGATTAAACCGTGATGGAACAGTCACCCTAATCATTTGGCCATTTTAATCAACAATTTATTCCGCCTTGTGGCAATGGGAAGCGGAAGTGAGCCACTGTTTTCCGGGAATCAGAGTATTCCTTCCCGAGGAACAAGAAACCTGTTTATTATTAACTGTCGTGATTATTCCCCTAATATGTTGACAATATGCTGATTATCTACCCTATTAAATTTGTTGACAAAGCTCAACAAGAGTGGAAGTGTTTGCATGCAATTGATAAGAGTTTAAACAGAATTGACAAGTATTTACCTAGGTTTTCAAACTATCCTTCGCAAAGTACACATTCCATTGCAATAAAAATGGCAAGGAGATCGAAGGGAAGAGGTAATCGGGGCAGGAGGAGAGAAAACAACGAGCAAGATCGTCAGCAATCGCGGCGGGAAAGAAGAGAAAATGGCACAGCTGCCGCAGTTTCGGATCGTAAGGAAAAACGAAAATTAGACGAAGAGAAAGGCGAAGAAACACTCGGGGAAACGGCTGGTCCAAGCGAACGAACAAATGCTAGTCTTAGCCAGCAATCTGCTCACACTTCACTTTCTACAGAAGTGAAGTCTGAAGAGGTGAATGCGATCCCTTCACCACGATCGCAAGATGAGAGGCCAGGCCCGAGTGAATTGTCTCGCACACCAAGTACAGATCCTTTTGTAAAACCAGCTGGGAATACAGAGAAATTTGAAGAGACACGAAAATCATGCGCTGTGTCCCCTACCTCTGAAGGTTGGTTGCCTACGATATACTGGAAGTTAACAGTCGCATAATTATTTTCATTTGTTGACTCGTTAATATTATCAAATTTCTGTTACTGTCTCTCTCACTAAGCTTTTAGATTATAAATTTAACAGTTTATGTTGTGTCCGTGGTATTTTGCCATTAAAGGCAAATTATCTTTCCATCTTGTTTCATTAGAGCGGATGGGAAAGTTGAATAATTGGTGACAATAAAATAGATGTTGAATTCATGCAACTATCTTGTTCTTGATTGTTTGTTTGTCTATCTGAAAAAAAAATGAAAACTTGTTACCATCATGTCATTTGGCATTTGGCAAACAGCTAGAATCTCCGGTTTTCACTAAATGCCACGGTTTTGGTCCAAGGCACAGAAACACTTGTCTTATCACCTCCGAGCTGGCCAATCAGCGTGCGCCAAAACCTATTCACTTGTTGGTATATTTCAGTGATCATGAGATGCAAATTAGTGGCCAAGTTTTCTGCATATTAACCATATGCAATGTTCAAATGATGTTACGGTAATATATTTTTTTCAGCTTTCATTCTTTGTATGAAGTGATTTACCCAATGGTTTGAATTTGACGGAGTATAAAATGGA
>BLAZ01000589.1:1017440-1022440 GCA_014633955.1 Acropora tenuis
ATATATGGATAATCATATATTTTTCTGAACACCAATTACTTGCTACTAGCAAGCAATTTACTAAAGGCTATTGCTGCATTCGGTCTTTTTAGTGATTCATAGGGCATATAGCATGTTTTGCTGCTAGTGGTATGTGGTTATATCATAGGAGTGCACTCTAGATAATTCCAATTTCATTTGGTCTTTGGGGGCACATGGCGAGTATTTCCGTTTTCTTTCTTAAAGACCTGTAACTACCCATGACTTCCTGGGAACATGCGTCTATTGTTGAAACCTTTGAAAACTAACCCTTGAAATACTAAAGCTTTTTTCTTTCTTTCTTCTTTTTTCAAAAGCTCCGGATCTGTTGATTTGGAAAAGTGTGTAAGGGCCATTCAAGTCAACGACAAAATGAAAAGTGCCATGTACTTCACGTGAATAGAAAAGTCAAAGGTTCCTTGGATGGGCTGGAAACAAGTTAATTCACATCCTCAACAAATTGAAGTCAATTTTTTATATTTTTTTTCTGTCCTTATATTAAGCATTGAGCGATAAAAACTGTCGTCAATTTGTTTTACAATTACAGAAAGAAGGGGGTTTATCTTTTCGTTTTAAAGGAAAACGCTAAAATCTACGAAAAGCTCCAAATTCTATCAATTGCTTCAAACTTGCGCAATAACAATTGTCGCACGCTCATTGGTTACTGGCGACAGATGTCGACATTCCATCGGCTGAAATTTTTACGCTTAAGATCGCAATAAAGTTACGCCACTATCTTGTGTAAATTAAATGTTTGTGTCTGTCCTCTTGTTGATGATAAAAAGTAGTCAATCAATGCGGGAGAAATTTTTGTTCTTCTTATTTTACACTGTTAAAAATAGTCAAGAAAATCAGTTAAGAACACTTGCCCTCCAAAATGTGACCTGGGTTCGATTCAGGACTCAACGTCATATTTGAGTTGAGACTTTGGGTACAGTTCTCTACTTATTTAATTGTTACTATTAATATTATTAAGAGGGGGGGAAATTCCAAAAGATGATGAATATAGCAGCATTAGTGTTAAAAGTGCTTAAAATTGAATAATTTGATTTTGTTGTTGTATTGCGTAATGTTCGAAAGCTTAAAGAAGGCCTAGTTCCTCATGACCTGGCCAGGTTCCTTACATACTGTTCGGAATTTGGTTTTCAACTAGGATAAGTAATTCTTAAGTCCACTGGAGTTTAGAACTGGCATTGTTATGTAGAGGATTAGCGAAAGCCTATTTTATTTATAAGAGCACGTTCGATCCCAGAAACTGCTGTACAGTACAAGCTCATATTAATCATTTATACTCACTGCTACTCACTGTAACAAGCATATACTTTATTCAGTGGGCAAACTGTAGTATGATTAAGCAGCATTGAGTCACCATCATTGTTACGGCATCAAAGCATCTTGTTTAATTGGTTTCAGATTTACATTCATTCGCTGTCAATTCTAACCAGGAGTCACAAACACAACAAACCAATAAAAGGTCCTATGGTATTTTCAAACCTGATCGTACTCGCCATTAAAGAGACAGAAAAAAAAAAAGAAAAGTTAAGATACATGTCTTCTATAGTTTCTGACTGAAACTGCAAGCGGAGTAAATTGAATGGAAGAATCATCACCCAACAAATTCCGCACGTCGTAAGCTTGCTTGAACAGATGGGAAATTTCCTCATCCAATCAGATCGTATGATTTGAAAGGTTTAGTTTCTAAGAAAATTGTGTACGGCGTCGGTGGGGAAGTGAAACTCTGAGCTCTGAGAAGCGCGCAAAATATATTTATGCCCAATCAAGAAACCGTGGAAATGAATTGTCTACCATATTCGAAACGAATTTATTTTCCTCGTTTTTTTTTATTTTTATTTTTTCGTGTGGTATTCGAGGATTAGCGCTGAACCGAATCAAACACTTGTGCCAGGAAAACAACGTTAACGACCTGGGGCCGGTTCCTGAAAGGTGTAATAACTCAATTCCAGGGATAAATGTGCCTTATCCCATGGATAAATAACTAAATAAAGCACATTTATCCCTGGGATAAAGCTTTTACACCTTTCAGGAACCGGCCCCTGATCCCAGTTGTTCAAATTATGGATAGTGCCATCCATCCAGAGAATAACTCACTACAGAGCGCATGCGCACTACCCAAAAGCTTTTCGGGCATCCTATGGAAACGTTTGAACACCTAGGGCGCCTGAGATTACTTAAAGAGTAACGGCCGAAGTAAAGGCCACTTTGGCATTGCGATAGCTTCGAAAACGCAGTCACAGTGGCGGAAAGCCCTGTTTAAAACCAGAAGCTCATGCATACTAAACCAGAAGCTTCAAATTATCGACAAATTTAAACCCAATATTTTCCCCGCAAAATTCAGTCCTAATCCTTCACAAGAAATAATCCAAACCCCACTAAAATAAAATAGTGTACAAGAACTCGAAACAAATTGAGATTTATTATTCATTTCTTTCAACATAAAGTGGTGAGAACATACAACGACAAAAACAAGCAGTGGAGCTTTGCCGTTGGTCCTCGATGTAAGGCAAAATTGCCGGAAACGCATCAGTCCATTACTTCTCATTGCAATTAACATTTGCAAACAACTACTAAATTGCCCGAAATACTTCACTAACATGCAACCTTTGGATGACTTGGCAAGCTCTTATGAAGATTTGAATTAATTTTCAGCATTCGTGAAGTGAACGATATAAAAAGAAGCAAGATGAAAGTGACTTCCGGTCATATTGGTTACGTTTGCATTTATTTAACTTCCGGTCATTACAACATTAGCTGATCACCTAATCAAAACTTTTAACAGAGCAGATCTACGCTACAGCCATTCTAAGCGAAGGGACTAGAATTTATCACTTCAAATTGTTGCGCTCGAGTTGTTCGTAAGTGATATCACGGAACACTGTACGGCGCACGGCAAAACTGTTGTCGTGCAATACTGTGTTGTCCTATGGTCCACAAATTGCGTCTACTCCTTTTCCACAGGCTTTAAAAACTTGGCAACTATAGGAAGTATATCCTTGGTTCGAAACCTCCAGTTCGGTGTAGCTTTGGACACTGCGCACCAGTTCTCCCCGTGATGTGGCTCGGCCATCACGCACCGTTGCATGAGAATTTCTTGTTGGGCCTAGAAAAGAACCGACAAAGAAAATTCACTCCAGAAGCTCTTCTTTCCTATATTCGAGAACTACTTGACATGCCCTTGCCCATCTTAAGAGAAGTAACTTTAGGAAGAGAAAATGAAATAGCTTAGTTCAAGAGAGGTGAACTCTTTTTGCTATTTGAGGGTGTGCTGTTGGGATCAGCCGATTCTATCACACCTACCTTCTGTAAAAGCGGGTACAGATTCACAGTTGAACACTTGTCCCCTCCATTTTTGGTTGACAACGCGATAACTGCTCGCAGCAATGCCCGACCCAAAAAAAATAATAATCGCGCAAAAATGGCAGTGGTCGCTACCCATCGTTGTCAACCAACTTTTAATAGAACAAGAAAATAAAACTAACACGAAGCATCATTTCAAACCAATACGACTTCTTACCTCGGTTCCATGTTGAAGCTCGAACTTGTAGAAATAAGCCCATGAATCGCCGAGGTCTGGGTCAAGTTTAACAGCTCTGTTGGAAATTGATTTTTTTGGGATGAAGTTTCCGTACGTTAACAGACAAATTAATTTTAACATCCCCGCTCCATCCCACCCCATTCCACCAAAGATTCAGGAAGATTGTCTACCTGCTCATTTGGTAAAGTTTCAGGTCAACATTGTTAGGGGTGGGGGTGGGACAAACGCACAGCATGGTCAGAAAAGGGTTTCTCGCACAGAAATGCCCCAACGTAATCTGTTTCGAATTGTAGCTCGAAAGCAACTTTTCTTTGCCCCTACTTCTGCATATAATTGCTATATTATTTTAGCATACCTGTTAAACCATTCCCTCGCTTTGTTTATTTTCCTTTCACTCCAGAACAATCTAAAGTAGGTTAAACACAAAATATGAAATGGAAGAACGTGGCAAAGACGAAAGTGTTTAACTCGAGAACAATCAGCATTAACCTATGGTTTTCCATGTTCCATCATCCTTCGGGAATTTATAAATTATGCAAGCCCTCAGATTTAGCTGGGAAGGCACCAGCCAAACTCAAAAACAGCTCGGTCCGTGAACTTACAACGACACACACATTTAACGAATTATGCACTTTTGCCAATGGCCCCTAGCACATTATTATCAATCGCCATAATGATAATGAAGATGATAATGCTGCTGACATCATGATGACAACACCAATGATGAGGACATCGATAATGATGATGATTGATGGTGGCACTCTCACAGATTGGTTTTCCGTTGACTGAATCTGGACCGGTTTTCGTTCATTAAATCGTGGTCTGTTTTCGAAGAGAGGAGATAACCGAGTATACGATGAAAAACGTCTCGGAGCAGAGTAGAAAACAAACATAAGACACTTGCAGAAAGCGAGTACTCTCGATGCCTTAATAGGCCTGCTATAATCACGTGGTTTCCCGAGTTCGTGAATGCAATAATCTCACCTTGCCACCGCTAACAGCACATGACAGTCATGCTCGCATCTCTTCAGTGCATCAACGCTTTTCGTCTTTCGCTGAGGCCTGCTTTCCATAAAAATGGCTTCTGCCCATAAAATTCCAGAGGTTGGACACTCCTGCATGGCTAAAAGGTAAACGACGCAGTTTATCATTATTATCACCGGTATTATTATTATTATTATTATTATTATTATTAATATTATTATTATTAATAATATTTATATCTTTCACGATTTAGAAACGACCGAACAACTAAGAAACGTTGAAGAGCAGATTTCAAATTTGCGCAATGATTCGATGAAAAATCTCGCGCCATTTCTTAGCCAATCAGGAGTCAATAACTAATAATAAACTGCAAATTGACCATTTGCATTTTCCCGCCCTCAAGTTCGGATATTTCCATTTGTGTCGCCTTATGATTGGCTCGTTT
>BLAZ01000589.1:1073184-1080981 GCA_014633955.1 Acropora tenuis
AAATACCTTACTTCGCCCTGTAAAGTAAGCTTGTTTGGAACTTCTTTCGGAGGAAACATATATCCTTTAATTTCGCCTAAAAACAATCCCTAGATGGCGTATCACTAAAAGGACGAAGCGTAGATAACATATACAATAAGCTTGGCGTGTTTTTTCACATGGATACACTCAAATGCGCCTTACAACAATTGTTGTTTTACAGGAACAGAAGGCAACTAGTTGTCTACTTACAGGTGGAGTTTGGACCCAGTCAATTAGTGGCAACACGTATTAAAACCGCAAATGGATCACTCTTCTTCAAACAAATAATAGTAATAATACTTTACTTGATAAATAGGTTGATTGTTGCGGCAACCATGGATGATGTAGACCTCAACAACGCCTACACAAAATGCAACAAATGAACTGAACAGATTAATTAAGAATAACAACTGGCAGAAGGCAGACCAGTTGATCATGAAAGAGTAAAGCTAAGGAGCCGAACCAGGGCCTACCTAAAAAATCCAGCTGGTGTTCAAAGCGCACTAAATCCTTTAAAGCAAATATGAAAAGTTCAAAGCAACGTTAGATAGATAGATAAACTACAATTTTGCAGTTGAGCCATATGTTTGTTCGAACTAAAAGAATGTTTTTCATTTAGCACACGAGCAAGAAAATAGTTCAAGAATAAAACTCAACTGCCACCCAATTCTTTCAAGAAGCACATTTTTAATAAAGTCACGCGTGCTAAATGAGTTTTTAATTTCACCTCAATGAAATTCCTGCATCTAATGAATATTAAATTAGAGTTGTGATTGATTTTTCTACATAGTAACTATTTTTCAGCTATTTACCTGTTTACTGCATTAAAATTTTAGAAAACCATTCAATGATCTTCCAACACTATTTACTTATTTACTGAATTGAAACTTTTACAAAACCATTTAATGATCTTGCAACAGTAAAGAGTCGCGTAGTTCAATTTTGTTCAGTCACAGTTCCTTGATTCTTGCCACTGCAGTCACTCGGCAGATATGTTCATAGGGCTCTTACATATATCCGCCCAAGTTGATCAAGTCACTCCAATCGGAACGAGGTTCTTATCAAGAAAACAAAGAATACCCATCTTACGGTGCAGGGAAAACAGGGATCACGTTAAAACAGTTACTCTACTCCAGTGCAACTAAAGTTCCCACTCTATGGAACCGAAACAGTTACATAACACCATAACAGGCAAGATAATCAGCAGCAATGCTGAATTGAAGTGTCCTTCCATATTTCTTTTGTGCCGAATTAAAAGCTTGGTTTCAGAAACCCGGCGACCAGCCAAGATTGGTACGCAAAAATGCTCTTTTGTGGCATGACATGCTGTAAAAGAAGGAATGCATGATTGCTGTTGGTTAGCATCGAATCCTGCCGTTGTTTCAGTCAAGATGTTAGCTAGCAGCGGTGATTTGGCCATTCGTAGCCTCAAAATTCAATCTCAAAATTAAATTTTATTTGGAATTCAAATGGAGCACGGTTATTGGCTGTTGTTTGCAACTTACCACGATTACTATATTTTCAGCTCTCTAATTCTTTTTTGATTGACCGAAAGCCTACAGTGAATTTTCGAAATCAGCGTCCGTGACGTCAAAACTTGCAGATTATACAATAATCATGTCAAGGTCACCCAAGGTCATGGGTAATCATGTCATGTATGACCGCAGTGCATGATTTGTAAGGGTAATCATGTCAAGTTCGGGATTTGTATGTTTACACGTTGAAAAATAAATTATCAGTTCCACTCACTGTCGTGACAATTTTTTTTTTCGTCGAATGTATAATAAAACAACTATTAGATTCTTTTTTTTTTGTGATATCCTGAATATTCAAGGTCTCGGTAAGGGTTATCAGCCGAAGCCTTCGGCTTCAGCTGATAACCCCCACCTCGACCTTGATTATTCTGGACATCACAAAAACCTCATCCAATAATTGTTTATAATTGTCACGTCGTTCCTTGAAAATGAATTCAGAGGAAGCGGAGAATTCTTCAGCTTAATCAAAAGGCATTTAGAATGATATCAAAGACAAGCGCTGTTTGGCTTGACTGATCACTGACAACGACGGCTGGCATAAAAATTATCATGACTTGTAGATAAAGATACATAAGTCCTTTGATAGGAAAGGTTCAAAATGCTTGGCCTAAATTAAAGTTCGTAATCATCTTTCTTGTTTTCTATTTCCCTGTTTTTCCCGACTTTTCCTTCTTTTTTAAGAATTGCTTTCCATGAAAACCTTGAAGAAACAATATGAATTGGTGAATGAATGATCTTGCCATGGAAAGTTGCTATTGATATGCTAATGTTCTTTAAGTCTTTCTTTCGCCCTATAATTAAGGAAAGCAATTCTTTTCTTAACAAGATTAGGAGCAAACAAAAAAAATTCATTGTCAGAGAGATGGACAATATATAAGAAGTCTATAAATTTTATACCTTTGAAGATGGTTTAAAAACCCACTAGTGACCTAACTTTATATGAAAGCTCATCGTCCGATTTAGCATGGTCCTTCGTAATAATTAAATGCTTTCTGAAAAGTTTGTCCAAACGTCGGTAACTACGAATAACAGTCGTTCCTAGGTCTCTGCTTAGCTGGAGTATCATGAGAGGTCCCTGTGAATATCTTAAAGAAGGTTAATGACATTAAGACTGGACAACTTTCAAAGAATCTGTGATCAATGAACACTTTGAATTCGCAACCCCAATCTTTATAACCTGGCCTCAGTAATACTTAGTCATAGTTTTCACGTCTGGGTGGCAAAGGCTCTCTAGATTGAAGATACTTCCAAGCATATTACGTTTTAGTGTCTAGTTACTTGAGTGCAATTCAAAATAAGGTGGAATAAAGGAATCTAGAGTACCAGACATTTTGCCATTCGCGACCCAAGTCCAAAGCTAGTGGTTCCAACTGGACTGTCGCATTAGCTTGTCCTTAGTTTCGTATTAATTCGTATAGATTCTAAGAGAACCTGTTGGAAGTGATAAACATATGAAAACGTACCGAAAGAGTTTGTCCTCGTGCATCCAAGCTTTGTCGTTTTTCTTGTTCCAACAGCTGTAAGATCTACTTAGCATCATTCACTTGCTTTGCTGCGCGCTCTCATCTCCGAAACGTCAGTTCTTGTAGCATCCTCAGACGAAAGAAGAGAAGTTAAAAGGAAATTCAACCACCCAGAGATAGTGAAGTCCAGCAAATTTGCATACTTGCCAGTTGATAGATAAAACACGCCCTTAGCTACTTCTTCTTGTCATATATTTTAACGCTCTCTTTTTGAAAGGGACTGAAACCGTTTACTGCCCAAACTACTGAGTTGACAAAAACAAAAATAGCTTCTTGCAAAACTAAGTTCTGTTGCTACAGTTATTAAGTTTAAACGCTCCGGAATGGTGAAAGAGATAGAGTGGAAAGTTAATCCAAGCGTGAACAGCAAATAGAGTGATTTAAAGTAATTATAATTCGGCCACTATTACAGAAACGGTTGGTTTGCACACACGCTAAAAGCAACTGAAGCCTTACCGAGAAATTCCAAAACAACCGTAAATAGTAATCAGCATTAACTCGACTCGGTCGGGTGAATGGGCAAAAACCAGACTCGTTTATTGTCTCAGAAATATCTAAAGTTTGTATGTAGCTGTTGATCGGTGGCGTGAAAGAGGTGTGTGCAAAATTAATATTAATACGATTTTTTCATTTAATTTTAACATGTACAAATGAATGTAGAACTTCCAACAGAGCCAACCACGACGAGAGCACCGTTGCTAAGGATGACGAATCTCGAGTAAGGGCGCTCTTTATGTTGGAGGAGAGCTCCCTCTTAGCAAAAATAGTCTACCGAGAAGATCAAACAATAGTCTTCCTTTACAATCCAACGTTACCTCTTGTTATCGCCAACACGACGTAAGGTTTGCTGTCATGCCTCAGTAACCTTGATCCTTTAGAGGGAAGGGGTGGTGCAAACCTACAGGAAACGTTGACCTCCCTACCCATTCTCCTAAGAGGAAAAACACAAGGTTACTCTTCTCTCGGAGAAACCCTGCAACGCATGCAAGCGAAACAACGCAAATTAATAGAAAGGAAGATCATAGACTGCTTCCATAAATGGCGGCTAAATTTTTTAGTCCTTTGTATTTATGCTAATTAATAGAGTTACTGGCCTCACGTTAGTTTAGATATTCTTGTTAATCTTGCCCATGGAAGCAAGGTTGAAAAGATTTATTAGCACTGAAACAAAAGAGTATTAATACCTTCACGTCAGTTTCAGCGAGTTTGGTGATCCGCTCTGCCATGTTGCTAAAATTCACCGGCGATTTCTTTGCTTTTTATTTGCTACCACAAGTCCTGGGAGAGAGTGGTCAAATTGGAGGATAATACTTCATTTAAGGCAAAGTGAAAATGAAGGTTAACCCTTCATTTGAGGAAGAGATCGTGTTGCTTTATTACACTCTTTTCTTGATATTGGTAAGCACCTCAGTTCATGCTGACTTGCAAGTGCGCAAACAACCTCGTTCCCAGCGTCTTTCATCAGCCCACCCCAAGGGGAGCGAGAGAAGAAAGACCCTGGTTCAGGCTGGTCAGGTGTCTTGGTGATAAATTTATTTTGGTGAGATGGGTCCCAGTTTTTCAGAATGTTGTTGCCATTGTTATTTGTAACCTACTAAAGCAATCTTGTTTCTCTCCGGACCACCTTGGAAAACCTCTTTTTCGATTAAGCAGCGGAGCTTGAGCTTTTACCTTATCTACCATAATACCTTCAACAATTGAAGCCGGGTCCCGAAAATGTCAAAAAATACAAGAGTGAAGAATTAGGACGAATAATTCTCTCCGACACGCGATGTTAATACAACTTGTTCAGTCACACTACGAAAAAAAAAAAAAGAAGAACACTACTCTTATTTGCCTTGGGTACCCATTAAACTTGCTGGGTAGTTATAGTTCCAGCTTGTGAGAGAACTTGTCACAAGGATCTCACAACCGAAAAAAAATCTGAAATATCATTTTTCGAATATTAGGTGTTTTTTGGAGCCGTTTTTTGCACCGAACAACTCTAAGGTAATTCTAGAGTTGTTTTTGTATGTTCTCGACATTTTTAATTTTTGATTCAAAGTGACAATTTTGCAATGGCTATAGCCTTTGCATGGTGGCCAATTTTGGCCATTTTGGAAATGTTGTCATTTTTCAAATATTAGGTGTTTTTTTTTTTCGAACCTGTTTTGCACAGAACAACTCTAATGGACTTCTAGAGTTGTATTTCGTATTTTTTCGAAATTTATAATTTTTGACTCAAAGTGGCGATTCTGCAAAGGCTATAGCCTCTGCATGGTGGCCACTATTAACCATTTTTGAAATGTTGTCATTTTTCCAATCTTAGGTGTTTTTGGAGCCTTTTTTGCACAGAACAATTCTAATGAGGTTCTAGAGTTGTTTTTTTTTTTGCATTTTTTGGCCAATTTTAGTTTTTGACAAAAAGTGATGATTTTGCAAAAGCTACTACCTTTCTATTTCAGACGAGGTTATTCGGGAATTACGGACCGATGCTCTCCACAGGTCACTGTTGGTCATAAAGCCACGCATCTCGCTACTGTTACTCAGTCTAGTATTACCGAGTCTCCTTTAAGGGTGTGTATCTAAGTGGTTGCTGGTCTTCCGCTGTTGCGAGTATTGTTTTCGATTCCCTGAAAATGTGATTTGATGCAACCAGCTTAGGGTGACGGACACAGTGACCAGCGAGGCCATTCTCAAGCTCTGATTATGACGTTTACCCGACAGAGGAAGAATGCCGTAGAGGTCAAAGTTTTTGGTGTGGCCTTCCCATGAGACGTTGAGAACCATCATCAACATTAGGGAGTTTACGCAACCATGACGACGAGGGCAACAAGAACGTCACAAATTTGCATATTTGACAGTGAAAAACAATAGATTTGCACGCTTTGCAAGTGCATTTTTAATTTTTGGACATTCCGCACACGTTCTCGTTCTTTCTACGACGTGAAATAACCTGTTTTGCAGTTGTGAGGACGACGTGAGCACAAGGTGACAAATGTTCAATTTTGTCTTCTTATCTCTGAAGCGCTGGTTCCAATTTAATTCCTGGATAGTTAAAACACATTTTGTAACCGTGATGACTTTGAATAATTCAGAAATCACTGCGGAAACGAGAAGTTACATTTCAGATGACGTTCTCGCTGCCGTCGACGTCGTACTTGCGTAAACTCCCTATTCTTGTATAGACTCCTTCTATGTTGCGTTTTATCTGTACAGTGAGAGACCATGCTTCGCAACCATAGAGGAGAACGCTTTCTAATGTGGGAAAACACACGTCTTTTTAGCTAAGGGGATGATCTTGATTTGCATTTGTTGCATTTGTCGTGCAAAACTTTCCATGCCCTGGGTTCTCCTAATTTTGATGTCATGTTCCGTGGATGCTGCCCAGGAACCGAGGTATTTAAAGTCATCTACAACGTCAGGCTGGGTACAATCCATTGCCTTGACATTGACCTCGTTAGCCTTGATGTTGATTGGCATGACCTATGTCTTCTTGGCATTCAGCCCGACACCAATGTTTTTAGGGTTAGGGTTAGGGTTGTCTTTCTCAACAACGAGAAGTAGGGTGCATGCTTGTTCTACAGTGTCAGAGAGGAGCGAGATATCATCGGCAAAATCCCAGTCAGTGACCATCTTCGCTGCAACTCTCCGACTCGCACGTTTCGGTAGGGTAAATCCAAACTCCTCCTCTCGTCTCTATATAACTCTGCGCAGTGCGCAGTGCAGAGCAACAATAAAAAGGAATGAGGAAAGAGTGTCTCCCAGCAGCACTCCAGCCAAGACCTGGAAGGTTTCTGTCTCTCCAACAGCTGTGCGAACTTTGCCCCAGGTCTCAGAATAAGAGGCCTCCATTGCCTCTATTATTTTGTCAGGCACACCATACGCTAGCAGGATTTCAAACAACTTGCCTCTGTGAATTGTATGGAAAGCCTTGCGGAAGTCTATGAATGTATTTTTATTCTCGAGTTGGCTGGAGGGACATCTTGTTCGTAGCATCAGCCGAAGTTGCACAGGCAGTTGACGAGCAACTTGATACCACATTACAACAAACACCTATGTCATCATGTATCTGTGTTTTTAACACATTTATGACAGAAATATCATGTACAGGTGCGACGTTCTTAGACACCACAATATACAAGGGCCAAAGATTCAACAAGGAGTCGCTTCTCGATATGAGGACACACTTCAATCCAACGGAGACATTCCAATACACGTTCTTTACGTCGTGTCACCCACCGGGAGTAAAGAAAGGCTTTGTAAAGGCGAAGCTACAAGACTGCCTAGAGCAAACTCGGACACAAGCACTCCTCCAACGAAACGAAGCATAAAAAAGAATCTTGCTCTTTATAACACAATGCCTCCCAGCAGTTCCAAATCTAAAAGAAATCTTAACAAGGGAGTGATACCTAATACAGCGATAACCATTGCTAAACTTAATTTTTAAGGAGCCACCCATAATATCTTACAGAAAAGGGCACTCACTTAAAGACATACTCGTAAGACGAGAAAACCAAACCACGTATTACGGAGCCGCGTAGGCCTGTCAACCCATATTAAAACATTGTATAGGTCTTATTGTGTATTTTATTTACATCTACAATCATATCAATTACAATTTACTCAATTGTGTTTTCCTTAAAAAACTCCTATTTCCCGCTAATTCACTCGCCAAGTTGTTATCGGACAGCTTGTTATCGGACAGTTTGTTATCGGACAGTTTGTTATCGGACAGT
>BLAZ01000589.1:1100098-1102598 GCA_014633955.1 Acropora tenuis
AGAAACCCTTGCTTAGATGAAAAAGGTTTTTCCCGACTTTTACATATGGAAGTTTGTAGTCATTGCAAAATTCCGATCAGTAGGAATGACTTTTAAGCATTGGAACGAGAAAATAGATTGGAAATATTGGGGATCATACTGACATTGCTTGTCTGATGCCAAAGTGGCAGACGATTAATTTGAGATCACGAATTTTCAGGCAATATTTTGAGACTGGTAAAAGGAAAACCTTCGTTAGATTTGTAGTTTGTAAATTCATCTTCACATCTTTATGAAGAGGAAGTCTTAAGACGGTCGACTTTGTTCAGACGTACAATTCACGCATGCCCGAAGGAAAACACAGTTCCCAGATAACTGACAGACCTAAGTGAGCACACAAGGTGGTAAACACAAAGAACTAACTTGCTGATTTATCTAAACCCTTGGGAATCAGGTTATAGCATATGCCTCCCCGCTCTGCAGTTTTGTGTTCGCTGGTTTTCTCATTTGGTTGATAATTGAAATTCACATCATATTTCTTTTTTCATGCATCGTTTTTGGGCTAAGCTGAGTAAAAGGCAACTGATTAAATATATTCTAAAGTCTAACCTTGACCCTAAAACTTTCGCAAGAAATTAATTATACCCATTGCAATTGCATTCTACATACCACAGTAACTAGCAATATTAAATAGATAATTTCTGATTTCTGAAAGGCTTTCCCCAGATAAATTGAGGTAAATAAATCTTTATGGTAACATACAACGCTCTTTTTAAGGCTCTCAGATCTTGTGACTTGTGAAGAGAGAGTCTAACTGGGCGTGGGCAGGCTACCCTATGGATATTTCATTTTCCAAAACAAGAAAGGACAAACCTTTTCCAAAATACAGAACTGTGAATCCTTTCCCAACCAAATTTAGCCAAGAATTTGGCCGCACAAACCTTGGCGTGGTGAGTGGATGTTAGCACGCTGTTTAAATTGTAGCTGCATTAATAACAACGCGTAAACTTGTGTCCACGTTACTTTGAGGGAGATGAAGTGGAAAACTTACCAGAGCGTGAACACGGTTACCCAGCAAACAAAAACTATTTAAAGCACTGTATGTGCTCATTTCGGTGAAAAAACAGCAAAACACGCCATAATTTGAGGAATCAGAAGGTTCGATTTCGTTTTTTGCTTTGCGCATGAGCTGAATCAAAGATAATTAATGCTTTGTTATGTAATGCACAATTCCTCTTAGAGCTGGAAATTTTCGCTGAGATTTTGTTTCATTTGACTCGATTATAAAAATGTAAGATTGAACCATTATTAGGTAAAAAATTACACTTTTTGATCAGAAACTGCAAGCAGCCAAAGACCTCACTAGTGCTTGGCCAGAGAGAGTGTAAAATTGGAAGTTCGACTATCGAGAGGCTAGCAATCGAATTGGTAACTAATCTTTTCATTTGTTAGATCTGGCATTTCGTGACACTATGCGGATCTATACTTGAGCGGTAGTTGGATAGGAAATGGCCAAAAAAAAAAGTCTATTGCAAATGGCAACGTACTTCAAAATGCAGACAACAATCGAGCGAACTGTGTGATATTTCTCTAAGAACCGGAGTGGCCTTGAATAGTTTATCAAAGATTAATGCCATTTTGCCTATTGAAAGCTGATGGACCAAAACCAGTTCGTTGAATGCAATAAACAAGCCACTTGACGCGTATCTTTATTCATCATACAGCGGGATCAAAAGCAAAAAAAGAAGTAATACGCTGATATTTTGTTAAGATGCAACGAATACTGCAGTAAAGATTTGGATGTTCATTTACAGTCATAGCTTACACATGTAAGCATCTATTTCATCAATTTATTCAGGTGCTCTAGGGGTTGGTCTTGGCCAAATGTAAATTCACTGTAAGGGGACACGAACCTTCAAGAACGTACAACACCTAGACAGAATACAACACAGAAATTAACTTGACAGGATAACAATACCAACTAGCAGGAGGCAGACCAGTTGGCCATGTTCGAGTGCAGAGTTGAACCTGGTGGTAAGAGCACCCTGAGGCCTTAAAGGAAGTACGAAAAGTTGAAAGCAACTAAGACAGAAAAGCAAATAAACTATACTTTTGCTTTTGAACCATATATATTGGTTTGCGCTAGAAGAATACTGTTTTTGATTTCGCACACGAGAGAGGAGAGTTCTAGAATAAAACTAATCTGCCACCTTCTTCTTTAAAGAAACATCTTGTCTAAGTCACGCGAGCTGAATATGTTTTTAATTTCGCTTTAATCAAATTTCAACGTCTAATGAGCATTGAATTCGAGTTGATGGTCGATTTTTCTAGAAAATAAGCATTTTTCAGCTACTTACTTATTCACTGAATTAAGATTTTGCAAAACCATTTTGAATCCTACAACATCAGAGTCCCATGGTTCCATTTTGCTTATTTGCAGTTTCTCGATCTTTGCCATTTCAGGCCGCGACTAAGCTAGGCATGGATATAAGGCTTTTACGTATACCCGCCCAGGCAAGTT
>BLAZ01000589.1:1107598-1110098 GCA_014633955.1 Acropora tenuis
TTCCTCTATTTCTCTTCTTCTGCCTCGTGGCCAGGTGCGCTTCTCAAACATGTTAAATCTAAACTTCTTTGATGTGAAATGTTTCTTTTGCTATGCACTATATAAAAGGTTAGCTCTCGACTTAAATATTTCTCTCAGGCTTGTTCCTCCTCTGTAGAAGAGACAAGCGAACGATATTAATCACTTTATTTGATCTTGTCGTTTTGGTTCATAAGGAATGTTAAACCTTTTCAAAGTACCAAGTCTCGTTTTACAACCAGCTATCTGAAAACAGCAAATTTTCCTTTTCACTTTGATATCTTACACCATATTAACGATGTCAGTTGATCGTTGGGTAATTTGATTTTCCAAGGTTAAGGCTACAAACCAGTGAAGTCATCCAACACTCGCCGTCTTTTATTCCCTCGCAATGCCTCACAAGCCAAATCTTCTCATTGATCCTACCCTGCAATTCAATCTCAAGGCTCTCAAACCTAAACGAACCATTATTTGGAGATCACTTATAAGGAAGACCTTTAGCAACAATGACCGAAACCAGGTTGCTACCTAGCGGTTTTCATTAAAACAATGGTATACTGCGGGTGTCATTGTTGCAGGCTCATAAAAACGGGCTCTGCCCATCGTCATTTAAGGATTTCCCACTTATTAAAGGAAACGTCCTTTTAAAGCAGTTTTAAAATGAATGTCGAAAGAAATTTCACGATTACGACTACTACGCTTAGTGATTGGCTCAAAATTTTCGCGCCTGATTTTCAACTAATGAGAAGGGAAACCACAACTAATCGCATCTTGTACACGCGATTTTTCCCGTGCTTTCAGATACAGATAACCTCAAGGAATTCTGAAGGGTTCATCGCCCTGTTTGTTCCTGTTATGATCACTCGGAGTAATTACTTTGATATTGGCCTTTTGTTTTTCATTTAAAGACCGCTATAGTTCAATAGCCAATCGCCAGATAAACCAAACCTTAACTTCGCCATCGATGTGGCACTAAAGTTTCTTTCGAGATAAACATCTTCTTTCACTATTCAGACAGTACACACACACGATAGACAATTAATTTTTTGCTCATTCAATTTTGTTAGCTTCAAGTTTCCTTTGCTTTGCTTTCTTACAGGCGGGTTTCGGGTAACGTCGTTGTTGACGAACGAGTCTTCCTGCAGAAGGAATCATGCTAATCACAAATTGACCTCGGAAGCAATACTTACGAAAAAAAGGAAAGGAAAAGGAGAGGAAATAATTTTGATTGAAGTGTCACGTTTATTTAACGCAAAGGCACATTAGTTAGAGACATTGAAAATTGAAATTAACCAAGAAATCTAATCAAATGTAGTTTTTACAGGAGACGGTAAAACCGAAGTATCCGGGGAAGAACCTCTCACGGGAAGAACCTCTCACCGCTGACCATTTGTCTCAAATGGATGGCAAGATTCCAGGATCTCTCTTCTTGCCTTCCTTGGAGCGAGGACAGAAGAGATCTTTTCTCTCCCGCTCCAAGAAAGGGAAAAGAGAAATAATGGGAACGAGGTTGGTGGATCTTGCCTTTGATGATAAGAGACAAATTTGCAATCAAAAATCAAATAAATACTTTGGAGACAAAAGCACGATTTATTTCGCTGCCTTCTTTCGTTTACATTTTCCAAGACAACTGGTTATCATACATTGCAGATAAAGTTCCAGCTGATTGTCTTAAAACGCTCCTACTTTTTATTTCTTGAGTCTTGACAGATATTCATTTCGTTACTTGCTAAATTCAACCTGTTGCTGATGGATTCCTCCAGGCCTATAAAAACCTTCAGTCTCCATCTCTTCGGCCACCTAGCCACCGAGAAGCGAATACTGTCTTCTTTTTGCTGAGCTCTTCTGTCAGCTCTTGCAGGATAAGAACAATAGTAATGTGACACTGAAGAGACAATGACAAAGATCATAATGATGAACATGATCATGATGTTGATGATATGATGATAATGACGAAGATAACGACGACAATGATGGTGATGTTGATGACGACGATGATGGTGATGTTGATGACGACGATGATGATGGTGAGGATGATGATGACCACGGTGACGATGACGACGAAGACGATAATGATGACGATGATTAAGATGAAGACGACGACAATGATCACGATGATGAATAATAAAAGAATTTTTTTGTGGCAATAAGTTAATATCAAATTGAGAATGCAAATGAGAAGTTTGGAGTTGTACTACCTGTATTTTACTGACCTCTCTCTATACCACTCTCTTCTCTCTAAACAATTCTTAGCGCTGTCACCAGCTGAGCAGGGTCACTGGGAACTTGATACTCAACACTCGGCGCAACACCACACAACACTGCCTTTCGAGAGAGTACTGATAATAAATAAAACACGAGGATCCCTTAATTATACTAGGAGTTAAAAAAGGGAGTTTAAGAAACTAAGAATGCTGCTGCAACATAAATGTCACACTAAACAATACAAATTTACCTTAGGTTAAGTGTTCTGAGATTACTA
>BLAZ01000589.1:1123379-1130879 GCA_014633955.1 Acropora tenuis
CACTTCTGAAATAGTCCCAATATAAACGGAACGACAAGTTTCCTACGACGCGATCCTCCTCCGGGATTTCAAGCCCTTGGGATTTGTCTGGAGATGATTTACAGAGCAGTGATCCCTTTTTGTCTTTAAATTCACCGATGGTGCTATTTGAGAGAACATCGTCTGCACAGTTAGTTTTGTTTAGCTTCGGTGTTAATATCTCTTTCGCACGACCATTGTCCAAAAATACAATTTGATCAGCTTTTTGCAAATATCTTGAATGATGAGACACTAAAACTGTTATCTTGTCATCAAGGAGACCGCAGATGCATTTTTCAAATATTTGGTCGCCAACTTTCCGATCCACTGCACTGAGTGGATCATCAAGGAGGTAAACTTCAGCGCACGAATACACAGCCCGGGCCAGACTAACACGAGCCTTTTGACCACCACTGAGAACAACTCCTTTCTGGCCAATGACTGTCTCGTCTGTGTCCGGGAAGAGTTCGATATCTTCCTTCAAAAGGCAAGCCTCGACAACCGTAGAATACCATTCGGGATTGTAAGGTGCACTGAACAAGATATTTTCCTTGATAGTTCCAGAAAATAGCCAGGGTACTTGTGGAACATAAACTAGGGGTCTGGGATACTGTACCGTTCCACTAGATAGTTTGAGTTGCCCTGCAATGGCGCAGAGCAGTGTGGACTTTCCACTTCCAACTTGACCGCAAATAGCAGTAAGAGTATTTCGAGGTGTAACAAAACTAATATCTTCAAGAATGTATTTGTCTTCTCCTTCAATAGTTTTGCAACTAAGGTTTGAAACAACTAATGCTTCTTCCGAGTTATAGGAATGCAATTCCTGATTCTTCTTTTCAAATTTGGTTGCTAATTCACTTTCATTTTTGTTTGCTTCAAATTGTTTTTCCTCCTCTTCGAGAAGAATGTTGCTTGTTTTAGCATCGCTCTCTGACATGTTACCATTTTCTGCAAAACTATTGGAAACTTGAAAGTCGCTCTTTAATGATGGCAAATCTTCCAAAAGTAAGAATTCCTCGATCCTCTCAAGGGACACAGTTGCCTCGAAAACACTTTGGAAACCATGTCCCAAGTATATAGCGAAAATATCTCTCGAAACATTCATAAAGGAAAGCAACATGAAGGCATTCGCTGGAGTCAGTTGCCAATTGCTTTTCAGGAGGCACAGAACGGAAACGAAAGCTGCAACTGAAGCTGTCGAAAACTCGATTCCCTCAGTAGTTGATATCGCCAAACTCTTCTCACGAATCCTGCTGATTTCTTTTCTGCAAAGAAACGCATGTTTGTCAAATGATTTGAAAGGAATACTCATTTAAGACATAAATTCTAGTTCCAGGTAGAGCTCCATCGTCAGCATGTAGCAACACAATCATAGCATAGGGGTTGGGAATTAGTTATAACTGTCTCTATCGAAAAAAAAAAAATTCCAGCCGTTCATTTCTTTTACATGGAGGTTTCTTATTTTATTTCTCTGTTATAAAACGAGAGTTTTCCATTCATTTTAATTAACAACAGTCAGTGATACATTACAATAATTGAACACTTCCAGTATGATGAATGAATTTAATGAATGACAGAACAAAACCACCGCAAAAAGACCAAAAGCGTAATTTACTTCTGTGGCGGGTTTCCGTTGCTCTTGATACTTACGTATAAACTGCTAAATAAACACTGGTTCATTACTGACTCGCGAGAGACGCATGTTATGCCTACTGTAAGGATTATTTCACGCTGAGCTTCACTTTCCTAGGTGACTTAATCCAATTGATACGCTACTATTTTTGTTACGACAAGGTTTGTGTTTTGGCGACTCTCTCCGATTGAGACAGCAGTGTTCGTTTTTCCTTCCCAGACTGTTTTTCAGTTGGTGCAGCTGTTGTAAAGAAGATGGGATAAACAGAGTTGCACTTCTCTCGCTTTGCCTGAGTTAGGCGCTGTAATATATTTGTTTACTATAGAAACGTCCCTAGGATGCCTAATATACGCACCACTCCGTACCGTACGTATGGAGTACAACATGACTTGAATAATAGAACTGAACCTATAAAGTAGTGCTTCTGCAAGAGCGCACGTGCAATTGTCAAATATGCCGTACCTGGAATGTACCATAGAACGCTGTGTTATACTTAGAGACATTGCCATTAGTTACGAATCGTATGAAGTGGATGAAAGGGGTCTGTCACATATAGTCTAGGGGCCGACTTATCTCTCCCTCACTGCCTGTCGGTGACAACAGATGTCGGAAAAAAACGCGATCTTCGGGCCGAAATCTCCGGTAGGACGCTTTGCCACAGCGTCCAGAGGTACTATAATTGTATTCATATTTGATATTGCGTCTTACCTTCGTATTCCCTTCACTTTCTCTTTGTAGTTCTGCTCCCATGCTTGAGTCTTCACGACGCGTACTCCAGGCACCAGCTCATTCATCAGCGCGATGCGTTTGTCGGACAACTCAGCTGTTTGACGTCGCAGTATTCCAATCACAAAGGAAACGAAGAAAAGGTAAGGAACGAGAGAGAACAAAAATAATATCCCGACGAGCGCCTCCCAGTGGAACAGGTTAAGAAACAAGTAAAGAATAACAGGAGCGAAAAAGATAAGCGAAATCATGTCAAAAAACCGTCGTGGCGCCAGTTCAATCCGCTGAAGGTCATTGGACAACAGATTAATCACATGACCTTCTTGAAATTCTTGCAGTGTTCTGTGTCCTACAAAAGTAACCTGCGATAACATCAACAGCAAAAACAAAAGAAACAGAAACAAAACTTTTTTAAGTGCCTTCGTTGAAAATTTTCAGGGTTCAAAAGTAAGCTGATTATCAAATTGTCTGTGCAACATTCCCTTAGGTAAGCGCATTCTTGGAAAATGTCTTACAGAAGCTCGATCATCCTTTGCTTGGTCAGCATAACATTTTGTTTTACACCTAAGAGGACAGTGAGTAAAAGAATATGTACCAAATGGACCCTGACCATGAACACCAGAGAGCAGCGCCCTCTATCGATGAGTGCCATCCGGAGGGTTGTTCTTTGAAGGTGGAAGACCATTTGTTCATTTGGAAACGAGTGGTGGGAACTCCGATATGGAAGTTCGTAGGCATCCTAAACATTCGACGTTTACACTAGGGGCAAAGCTTTCAGATTTTAAAAAAAATTCGGTATTCATTACAATTGGAGCATTCGTGGATGTTTACACTAAAACCATTATTGGATTTGACTGTTTACACAAAATGATGAATCTGTCGTCATTGTTACCTGAGACTACCTTGGTACAAGGTCGTTGAATTTGCCATTTACAATTGGAATTTCCGGATTCGCAACTTACCGGTCCAGTTGTACTGGACTCATGCTTCACGTCACGCATCATATATATAAGCAAGTATATATAAGAAAGGCTAACCTTCGCATATATTATTCCCTTGAGAGCACAACAAATTTTGGCGCCGTGTCCTTCAGCTACCCAACGTCGTAAATGTTTTGCTAAGTTTCCTCCCATGGAGGTTACGCACAATAGCGCCGCACAAGCATACATAACAGTTTTGTCTTGATTTTGAGGTGTCAAGTTCGACAGGATGATACCAAGAAGTAAAGGTCGAAGAACACGACAAATACTTTGTGCCATGTTCAAAATAACAATTGTAAAAATCTCTTTGAAGGGAAGCAGTTTGCACACACATATCCACAGGCGAGGCTTTTTACCACACTTCTGGCGCATCTCTTTTTCATCATGCCACAGAATTTGAAGCTTTTCAGTGAGAGCTTTAGTTTTGTTGTCCTCGTCGTTTGGCAAGAGATCTGACTTTTCCAAAGGGCGACAGTTTCCAGTTTTAAAAGTTTCCGTGATCCAATGAAATGACAAGAGTGACATCAGACCTGGCTTTTCTCTGGACGGCTCTTCCTGGTTGTTGGGAACTTTGTCATATCTTCCTTTGACCGGCATGTCTGAAACAGGACGTAAGTTTGTAGATTCAATAATAGCCTTCTTTTGCCATCCTGGATCCTGGTATGAACCTTTTTTCAGAGTAGATACATTTTTAGAGCTTATCTCAAGGGATCTCTTACGCAATAACAGTCAAATAACCAATCAAGGAAGAGCTGCGACAAAGACTGTCTTCTGTTGACCAGTGGAGCTCTGACTATAGAGAGAAATTCTAAAAATAAATCTGCTAGTAAAAAGTTTGGCTCAAGGTACAAATAGGAATATTGGCTCCTAATTATGGGCTCCTGGCTTAACATAAAATCACCTTAGGTTCTAAAATTCTGCACTGGTAGAGACCCAAACGCTACTCGGCACTGCCGTTAAAAACAACCACTAGCAGTTTACGGTGTGATGCATTTCATTTCCTCTGCCTCTCTTCCTCCTTCTTCAGTTAGATATTATGAACTCTGTATCTTTTCGGATATGGCATATGTGTTTGGAGAAGGAAACCTCAGACATAACACAGACAATATCCCTAACCCTGCTAACAACAGAAGCTACGCACAGGGCACCAATAAAAATAGAGGCCTAGCAGAGCGGCAGGATTGTACAGATGTTACCAAGCTTCTACAGCTACAGTTGAGGTGATAACGCATCACATCATCGCTGTTTAATAGATTCTGGTTTCACGTTTCACGGTAAGCATGTCGCTGACGATTCACGGCTTCTATATTATTTTTCAATAACTGATCACGAAGAACTAATAAACCTTGATCGCGCGCGTTTCGCTTAAGAAACCATTTCTGCTCCTCATGAATAATAGAGATTTTTTCCCGAGATTTGCGTATGGAACTCTTTTTAGCCACTGAAAGATCACGATCAGTAGGAATGAACTTTGTGAATTGGAACAAGAAAATAGATTGTAAATATTGGGGCTCAGTTCATACTGACATCGCTTGGCTGACGCGCAAGCGGCAGACGACTCATTTTCAGGCATTATTCTGCGACCTAGAAGGGGAGAAATTTTGTTATATTTGTAACTGGTAAAACACTGTTCACAGATAACTAATATAGGCCTTACTGAACACCGTGACACAAGGCGATGAACATAAAGTAAGATCTCGTTCATTTATCTGAATCATTGGGAATTAGGTTACAGCATACTTATACCTACGACCTACTATGCTTTAATTAGGCTGTAATTAGGTTCAGCATACTTATACCTACGACACAACTACATCTGAAATTGTTGTTAAAGGAGCCAATAACAAATCCCAGGTAATTGCAAACACTGTCATGCAGTGATCATCTGCGAATAGAGTGAAACTAAATAGCGCCAAATGTAAAGAGCTTAGGATATCATTTACAAAAATCAAACCATAACTTGCGCCTATAGTAGTAAGTAATCAGGAGCTAAAATGCGTTGAAAGCGCCAAATTACTAGGTGTCACTATCACTAATAATCTCACGTGGAATGATCACATTGGTCAGACCATTAAGAAAGCATCTAAGCGTATGTTCTTCTTGATACAATTGAAAAGGGCTAAGGTATCAAGGCATGAATTAACTCTCTTGTATAAGGTCTGTACTGACGTATGCATCGCCTTTTTTATATGCCCTGCCCATGTACCTGGAAAAAGATCTTGAACGTGTAGAGAAACGGGCACTTTCAATCATTTGCCCGGGGCTAGCCTGGCGTCCCGCTATAATCTTCGCCTGAAAAGGCGGTTTGTGATTCCCGAATGCAGGACTAAACGCTTTAAGAACAGTTTTTTTGTAAGATCATGTATTAATATAGTTCTTCGGAGGGTTTTCCTAATGTGAATGAGAACGAATTTTGTAATATATATATTTAAAATACTTTTAAGCTTATATTAGTTTTACCAATTTTTTATAGAGTACATCACTAAAATTTTATATATTTTTCATATTGTAAAAGCGCATTTCAGCTTTACGGCTGCGAGTTTTTTACTATAATAAACTAAACTAAACTATCTATCTATCTACCTTCCTGCTCTGCAATTTTGTGGTCGCTGAAAATCCTTCATCTTAAATTGACGTAAGAGTTTTCTAATTTGTTTGATTTTTTAAAATCACAGCATATTTTTTTGTGCATCGTTTTTAAGCTAAGCTGAATGAAAGAGTTAATCATTTAATTGCTAACTGCTTGACCCACAGAACCGCTGCATGAATTTTCAAAAGCTTTTTGCAATACATTCTGCATACCACAGCCACTAGCAATATTAACCCTTTCCCGTCCCAGAGGCTCCCCAATTGACGAGTAAAATCGTCTGTCGTTAGACAGAGTAAAATCTATAAGTGCCCTGAGCACTCATTCGAACGGGAAGGGGTCAATAGGGACATAGTTTTTGAGGTTGTTAACCATTTCCCGTCCAAGAGGTTCCCCAATTGACGAGTAAAATCGTCTGGCGTTAGACAGAGTAAAATCTATAAGTGCCCTGAGCACTCATTCGAACGGGAAGGGGTTAATTAGGTATATTTCTGATTTCTGAAGGGCCTTACCTAGAGAAAGTGTACGAAATAAACTTAATGGTAACGTGCCACACTCGTTTTTAAGGCTCTCAGATCTTGCAACTGAAGATTCTAGTCAATTAGAAAGACTAGCCGGGTGTGAGCACTTGAATAGCCCTACGGATTTTTAAATCCATTTTCCTGAATAAGAAAGGACAAACCTTTTTCCAAAATACAGACAGAAATGCAAAGAATCGCGTTGCAACCAAATTTCGCCAATATTTTGGCCGCATAGACCTTGGCGTAGATGTATGGGTGTTACGACGATGTTTATGAATAACAAGGCCTCGTCTCCAAGTTACTATGAGGGAGATGAACTGGAAAACTTAGCAGAACGTGAAGTTATCTAGCAAGCCACAACTTTTTGAAGAACTGTAAGGGCTCATCCCGGTGGAAAAACATTGAAAGACGCTAAGATTTGATTAATCAAAAAGTTTGACTCTTTTTTCTGCTTCACGGATGAGGTGAGTTAAAGAATCTACATGCTTCTTAATGGGCACCTGCCTATACTTGTTCGAGCGGAAGCGTGATAAGAAATGGCGAAAAAAAAACCCTCTGTTGCAAATGAAAACGTTAAAAAGCAAGCCACAATAGAACTGCGATATTGCTTTGACAACCAGCAGAGAGTCCTTAAGTAATTTATATTATTGACGATTAAGTGTTTTTACCTATTGAAATCTGATAGACCAAAACGGATTCGCTGATTGCAATAAACAAGCCACTTGGCTCCTGTGTTTCTTCATAATACGGCAGAATCACTAGTTGATATACTCCTTAAGTCATTCTTTCGAATGATAATTGAAGAAAGCAATTCCTTTCTTAACAACGACATAAGAAACAAAAAATCACATTGCTTGAGATATTTACAATACAAAAGAAGTCTTTAAATTTTATACCTTTGAAAATTGTTTAAACCCACTAGTGACATAAATTTATGAAAGCTCATCATTAAGGTTAGTGGAGTCCTTCGCAAAAAAACGGCTTTTGTTTGTCGAAATGTCAGTCGCTACTAATAACAGTCCTTCCTAGGTCTCT
>BLAZ01000589.1:1140879-1144378 GCA_014633955.1 Acropora tenuis
AACGCTATACAAGTTGGTTCTAACTCTCACATCTGAGAGTAAAATACTTGAGTGTAACCATTCAAATGAATGCTACAGTGCAAACCTGTTCTTTGGTGCTACTTATTATGCAACAAAAGTTCGTTTCAACATACGGAGATTTCCAAAGCCAACATTGACGTAGAGTTGGAAGGACGGAACACTTCTTTTCAGGCTCCAAAGTCGCTGTTGCTAATTTCCTGAACAGCTTTTCGATCTTCTTGGATTCGTCAGTAATCTTTTTGGCAGCCTTTCTCTTCCCTTCGTAATCCTTGAACGCCATGCGTCTGCGGGGAATACAAACAAACAAACAAACAAAATACAAACAAACAAAAAGTTGACTCCTTGATCTCGGTTCCCTGCCGTTTCAGGGACTTACTTTTAAAGCAGCCCCTGTGATCCCAGAGCACAGAACCACAGCAAGATGTAAGTAGTTGGGAGTAGATTATGATAAGTGCGGAAATCCAGAAAGATAGAGAAATAAAGCCCTTGTCTCAAGATGGCATCACCTGAAATTAGGCTCAATCGCAATGGCAGAGGTGATAGGTGTACAAGCCAGCCTAGCTTCTAGGTCGTACAGTCCAGGGTAGTCCCAAACAGTCAACCACGTGTACAAACATCACGCAGGACTTGGCTTCAGTGAACAGATGGGAATCGACGTGTTTTCCTTTATATTTGGTTACCGTGCCACACTAGGTCACAAAAGTGCGTTCGACAGTTACGTGATACTTGAGAAGTAAAGCCAAGCACCTCCGGGAAAAGTCTTCACATTGTCAAAATTTTCTCTCGATTTTTCCTTGGCAGGGAAATTAATGTATAAGAGGTTTACATGATATGATCGCCCTAAAGGGGACAAAAACTCACTTGTTTAACAGCGCTCTAACATATTCTAAAAGAACTTTCTTCAAAGCTTGTTCCATGAGATAGTTAAGGAACCTGTAGGAAGATCAAAAATGTTAGAAGACTACTAAAAATTGTTGAAAGCAAAGTTATGCCAAACCCTTTTCGTGATTTCCAGCTTTCTGGTCTGAATTTGCGTTTTCCAGTGCAGTATGGTTGAGTAAATCACACAGCTAGTCTAGCCTTGAATTGAAGTTATTTTGGCTGATCAGTGAGGCGACGTGTTTCTGTCGGAATTTAACGCTATAGAACTTCGTGAAACGTACGGCACGAGAAATCTTGCTGCTGTTGTTGCGAGTTTATAATGGGAGACACATGCTATCCAAAGTAAGAGTGAAATTAATGATGATGACGACGACGAAGATAACGACGATGACGAAGATAATGACGATGACGACGATAATGATGACGATGCAACAACTTACTTCCCAATCAAGTGTAAGAAGTCACTGTAATAATCTTCTATTGTCACGATGATGGTGACGATAGCCTCTGTGCCTGGGACCCTGCTTGTAAGAACAAACAAAATATTCTTCGAGATAAAATTAACCTTCGAACCGTAACTCGCAAAGGAACCGACATTCTACATTTTAAAAAGGCTAGCACGTCACGCCAAGTTAGAAGAGAAAAAAGGTTATCCGGGCCCAGCTACTCAGAAATAGAGAGTGCTACTCATTGCTTGAGTTACTATCCACTTAATAAATCAAGTGGCTTTGGTAGTACTAACTAAAATTCCAATAACGAATCTGTCATAGACGTTATTCACAAATGGCTACCAATTCATTATTCTTTTGTCCTTGTGAAAATTAGTCTACCAAGCCTCTTTGTCATGTGCTAAATTGAAAAGAATTCTTGCTCCAAGGTGAGACTTGATAGGCTAGTTTGCACAATAACAGCACAAAAATAAAACAGCTGCCATTTATGAATAGTGTCTATTTTAGGCTCCTACAAAAATGATGCCACAGCCACAACGAGTTTGTTCGGTCTTTGACATGACAAGAAAATGTCGCCGCGCTGAGACCAGCATGGCTAGATAAAATAAGAAAACAGCAAATACCCACCAAGCAGGAGTCATAATTTGGGAGAGGTAAGGTTCAAGATCCAGGAAAACTTCCTCCAAAAGGTATCCAGCACTAAAAATGAAATAATTTTTAAATTTGAAAAAAGAAAGTCTTCTTTCAAATTCGAGCTCTTTGACCAATGTGACGCCCAATGCGTTTTTGCCATTTAGAAAAAAAGAAATGAAAGATAACAAAAATAACCCAATCACTAGCCATATAGAAAGTCATGCAGAACTGCAGAACGCGTGCAAGACACTAATGATTTTGTTCTTGCACATGACTGGTGACTAATTTCGAGCGAATTTTTTTAGCAATGAATTTGCAGAATGTTGCAAAAACAAAAGAACACTAATTTTAGCAGTCGATACATAGCTATTCCATCAAGGACCGAACTATGATTTCTTTTTCGAGAATCTCATTGAGGAACACGAAAATTTGACGGATGAATTTGCCCCTAACCTTGACGGAAAAAAAGGCGTGGGCTAGTTTAGTGGTTTTTACATGAACGTTACTACCTGAAGGGGCTCGCACAATGAAATATATAGACTTTCCGCTACACTTTAAACATTAATTAGTACTATTTCTTTGTTTTTGCTTTTGCAAAATTAAATTCCAAATTTGACCAAAGAATTAGACGTGATGCATTGCTCTTGGTATTTGAACACAATCTTTGTCGCAAACCGAAGGAAGTTAAGGGGAAAAAGACGACCAACATTTTTGCTAACCTTTCTTGTCCCAGTTGCTCAAAACAGGCCACAACACCCTTAAAGGACCTCTCCCTGTCTTTGCCAAACACTGCCTTTCCAATTTCAGGTACCAGGCGATCCTTAGGCGAAAAAAGCACAGAGTAAAACAAAACAAAAACAAACCCCCCAAAAAATGCAAATAATTACATTGCAGGGTTTCTTTCTTAAAGCAGATTTCAAATCACTGCCGAAATGTATTACGATTGCCATTGCTACGCTTAGTGATTGGCTCAAATTTTTCGCGCCAGATTTTCAGTTAATGAAAAGCAAAACCAAAACCAATTGCACCTAGCAGGAGCCTATCAGATGGAGCTTCCATCTCCATTAATTTCTTGAGTCAACCCTTTCCCGAGTAGAGTTATAAATAGAACCATTTTCTTTTGTAATGTGCTTGAATCGCATGAATGCTCCCCCCTCCCCCTCCTCAGCAAGGAAATCACGGTCGAGCCGCCATTTTGGTTTCCCTTGCATCCTTCAAGTCTGTGGGTTGTGTTCATGTACCTTGGAAATCTGCATCCAGTTGAACAGTCGTTTACAACAAATGAAGTACTAGTAAAACAACTGAACAAATTTGTAACGCAAGGGAGTGCCTTTTTGTTTGTTATTCTTCTTAGCTAGCGGACATTACTTAAACCTCGTCAGGGTAATCTTGCTGCTATCTTGAAGTTTGCGAGGACTGTGGGATCAAGTTTACAGTTTCCGTAATAGCATTTGTCACACTCTTTTCTTGATTATGGTAAGCACTTCAGATCGTGCTCATTTGCCCTTGCGCAA
>BLAZ01000589.1:1154467-1164467 GCA_014633955.1 Acropora tenuis
CATTATCAAACGCAAATTTTAGTGTGTTAGGTAACGATATATAGAGAACAGGGTGGGAAAGTACATTAGAACGAATGAGGTTGGGATAAACAAAAGAAAAAGAAAAAAGTTATATAAACAGTTTCACTGGAGTGGAATCCTAATTCTGAGTTTTCAGAATCGGACTCTTTTTCCTTACAAAAAGCATCTCATAAATAAAGCAAGTAAACTTTCCGCGGAATTTCTTTAAGGTGATAAACTGCTCGTGAAGAGTTTTTGGCTGACATCTGACCAATCAGATGTCAACCCAATCAGATGTCAACCTATAAAACAACCACACCGTACGTTAAGGATTTAAAAATATAATTCAAACAATTTTCATGGGGCGCGGATATAAGCTCTCTTGCATCATATTCTCTTGATGTACAATGATTGACTCGTGACTGGAAATCTACTGAAAACGTCTAATTATTGACAATATACAGGTAACTTACGTTGGATGAAGAGAATCAAGACAATGAAGCCGATTACAAGAACTGGATGCATTCCACTCCTGAAATAATCCCAATATAAACGGAACGACAAGTTTCCTACCACGCGATCCTCCTCCGGGATTTCAAGCCCTTGGGATTTGTCTGGAGATGATTTACAGAGCAGTGATCCCTTTTTGTCTTCAAATTCACCGATGGTGCTATTTGAGAGAACATCGTCTGCACCTTTAGTTTTGCTTAGCTTCGGTGTTAATATTTCTTTCACACGACCATTGTCCAAAAATACAATTTGATCGGCTTTTTGCAAATATCTTGAATGATGAGACACTAAGACTGTTATCTTGTCATCAAGGAGACCGCAGATACATTTTTCAAATATTTGGTCGCCAACTTTCTGATCCACTGCACTGAGTGGATCATCAAGGACGTAAACTTCAGCGCACGAATACACAGCGCGGGCCAGACTAACACGAGCCTTTTGACCACCACTGAGGACAACTCCTTTCTGGCCAATGACTGTCTCGTCTGTGTCCGGGAAGAGTTCGATATCTTCCTTCAAAAGGCAAGCCTCGACAACCGTAGAATACCATTCGGGATTGCAAGGTGCACCGAACAAGATATTTTCCTTGATAGTTCCAGAAAATAGCCAAGGTACTTGTGGAACATAAACTAGAGGTCTGGGATACTGTACCGTTCCACTAGATAGTTTGATTTGCCCTGCAATGGCGCAGAGTAGTGTGGACTTTCCACTTCCAACTTGACCGCAAATAGCAGTAAGAGTATTTCGAGGTGTAACAAAACTAATATCTTCAAGAATGTATTTGTCTTCTCCTTCAATAAGTTTGTAACTAAGGTTTGAAACAACTAATGCTTCTTCCGAGTAATAGGAATGCAATTCCCGATTCTTTGTTTCAAATTTGGTTGTTAACTCACTTTCATTTTTGTTTGCTTCAAATTGTTTCTCCTCTTCTTCGAGGAGAATTTTGCTTGTTTTAGCATCGCTCTCTAACATGCTACCATTTTCTGCAAAATTATTGGAAACTTGAAAGTCGCTCTTTAGTGATGGCAATTCTTCCAAAACTAAGAATTCTTCGATCCTCTCGAGGGACACAGCTGCCTCGAAAACACTCTGGAAACCTTTTCCTAAGAATACAGAGAAAGTATCTCTCGAAAGATTCATAAACGCAAGCAACATGAAGGCATTCGCTGGAGTCACTTGCAAGTCGCTCTTAAGGAGGCACAGAACGGCAACGAAAGCTGCAACTGAAGCTGCGCAAAACACGATTGCCTCAGTGGTTGATATTGCCAAACTCCTCTCACGAATCTTGCTGATTTCTTGCCTGCAAAAAAACGCATGTTTGTCAAATGATTTGAGACGAATACTCATTTAACACATAAATTCCAGTTCCAGATAGAGCTCCATCGTCAGCATCTGGATTGGGTATAAGTTATGATAGTGTCTATTGATTAAAATTCCAGCCATTCATTTTTTTTACATGGAGGTTTTTTAGTTTATTTGTCTTTTATTCAACGAGAGTTTTCCATTCCATTCTAATTAACAATCAGTCAGTGATACATTACAATAATTGAACTCTTCCAGTATGATGAATGAATTTAATGAATGACAGAACAAAACCAGCGCAAAAACACCAAAAACGTCACTTACTTCTGTGGTGGGTTTCTGTAATTCTTGATACTTACGTTTAAACTGCTAAACACTGATTAATTACTGACTCGCGAGAGACGCATGTTATGCTTACTGTAAGGATTATTTCACGCTGAGCTTCACTTTCCTAGGTGACTTGATACAATTGATACGCTACTATTTTTGTTTCGAAATGGTTTGTGTTTTGGCGAATCTCTGCGATTGAGATCTCAACAGTGTTCGTTTTTTCTTCCCAGACTGTTTTTCAGTTGGTGCAGCTGTTGTAAGGAAGGTGTGGCATAAACAGAGTTGCACTTCTCTCGCTTTGCCTGAGTTAGGCGCTATAATATATTTGTTTACTACAGAAACGTCCCTAGGATGCCTAATAAACGCACCACTCCGTACCGTATGGAGTACAACATGACTTGAATAATAGAACTGAACCTATCAAGTAGTGCTTCTGCAAGAGGGCACGTGCAATTGTCAAATATGCCGTGCCTAGAATGTACCATAGAACGCTGTGTTATACTTAGAGACATTGCTATTAGTTACGAATCGAGTGAAGTGGATGAAAGGGGTCTGTCACAAATAGTCTAGGGGCCGAGTTATCTCTCCCTGACTGCCTGTCGGTGACGACAGATGGCTGAACCCTCACTTACAAAAGTGATCACCGGGCCGAAATCTCCGTTACGACGCTCTGCCACCGCGTCCAGAGGTGCTATAATTGTCTTCATATTTCATATAGCGTCTTACCTTCTTATTCTCTTCACTTTCTCTTCGTACTTCTGCTCCCATGCTTGAGTCTTCACGACGCGTATTCCGGACACCAGCTCATTCATCAGCGCGATGCGTTTGTCGGACAACTCAGCTGTTTGACGTCGCAGTTTTCCAACCACGAAGGAAACGAAGAAAAAGTAAGGAACAAGAGAGAGCAAAACTAATATCCCGACGAGCGCCTCCCAATCGAACAGGTTAAGAAACAAGTAAAGAATAACAGGAGTGAAAAAGATAAACCAAATCATGTCAAAAAACCATCGTGGCGCCAGTTCAATCCGCTGAATGTCATTGGACAACAGATCAATCACGTGACCTTCTTGAAACTCTTGCAATGTTCTGTGCCCTAGAAGAATAACCTGCGATAACAACAAGAGCAAAAAACAAAACAAACCCCCAAAAAAATTGTTAAATGTCTTCATTGATATTTTTCGAGGTTTAAAAGTAGTTTGATTTTCACAATGTCAGTGCAACATTCCATTAGGTGAGCGCATTTTTTCGAAAATGTTTTACAGAAGCTCGATCATCCTTTGCTTGGTCAGCATAACATTTCGTTTTACTCTCAAGAGGAAAGTGAGTAAAAGAATGTGTACCAAATGGGTCCTGGCCCTGAACACCATAGAGCTGCGCCCTTTATCGATGAGTGCCATCCGAGGGGTTGTTCTATGAAGGTGGAAGGCCATTTTTCTACTTAGAAACAAGTGGCGGGAACTCCGATATGGAAGTTCGCAGGCGTCCTAACAATTTAATGTTTACACTAGGGGGAGGGGGGGGGCAAAGTTTCCAGATTTTTAAATTTTTCGGCATTCATCACAATTGGGGTATTCGTGGATGTTTACACTCAAACCATTACTGGATTCGACTGTTTACACAAAATCGATGAATCTCCCGTCATTGCTACCAAAGACTACCTAGGCACAAGGTCGTTGAAAAAGCCATTAACAATTGGAATTTCCGGATTCGCGACGTACCGGTCCTGCTATACTGGACTTAAGCTTTGCATCACGCATCCCGAAACTTTTGCTCTAGAATAAACGTAGTATATACATGAAAGGCTGACCTTCGCATACATTATTCCCTTGAGAGCACAGCAAAGTTTGGCGCCGTGTCCTTCAGCTACCCAACGTCGTAAATGTGTTGCTAAGCTTCTTCCCATGGAGGTTACGCCCAATAGCGCCGCACAAGCATACATAATAGTTTTGTCTTGATTTTGAGAAGTCAAGTTCGACAGGATGATACCAAGAAGTAAAGCTCGAAGAATACGACAAATAATATCTGCCATGTTCAAAATAAGAATTGTAAAAATCTCTATGAAGGGAAGCAGTTTGCACACACATATCCACAGGCGAGGCTTTTTACCACACTTCTGACGCATCTCTTTTTCGTCATGCCATAGAGTTTGAAGCTTTTCAGTGAGAGCTTTGGTTTTGTTTTCCTCGTCGTTTGGTAGGAGATCTGACTTTTCCAAAGGGCGACAGTTTCCAGTTTTAAAAGTTTCCGTGATCCAATGAAATGACAAGAGTGACATCAGACCTGGCTTTTCTCTGGATGGCTCTTCCTGGTTGTTGGGAAGTTTGTCGTATCTTCCTTTGACCGGCATGTCTGAAACAGAACGTAAGTTTGTAGATCCAATAAAAGCCTTCTTCTGCCATTCTGGATCCTGGAATCAACCTTTTTTTTTCGAGTAGATACATTTTTGGAACTAATCTCAAGGGACATCTTACGCAAAAAAAGAGACAAAGACTGTCTTCTGTTGACCAGCCGAGCTATATGACTATAGAGAGAAATTCTAAAAATAAAGCTGCTAGGAAAAAGTTTGACTCAATGTACCAATAGAAAAAGTGGCTCCTAATTATGGGCTCCTGGGGGGCTTAACATAAAATCACCTTAGGTTCTAAAATTCTGCACTAGTAGAGACCCCAACGCTACTCTGCACTGCCGTTAAAAACAGCCACTAGCCCTGATTCTCGAATGCCGTCGACCAGTTTACGGTGTGATGCATTTCATTTCCTCTGCCTCTCTTCCTCCTTCTTCAGTTAGATATTATGGACCCTGTATCTTTCTGGATACGGCATATGTGTTTGGAGAAGGAAACCTCAGACATAACACAGACAATATCCCTAACAACCCTGCTAACAACAGAAGCTACGCACACAGAACCAGTAAAAATAGAGGCTTAGCAGAGCGGCAGGATTGTACAGATGTTACCAGGCTTCTACAGCTACATTTGAGGTGATAACGCATCACATCATCGCTATTCAATAGATTCTGGTTTCACGTGTCATGGTAAGCATGTCGATGACGATTCACGGCTTCTATGTTATTTTTCGATAACCGATCACGAAGAACTAATAAACCTTGATCGCGCGCGTTTCGCGCAAGAAACCCTTACTGCGCCTCATGAATAATAGAGATTTTTTCCCGAGATTTGAGTATGGAACTCTTTTTAGCCACTGAAAAATCATGATAAGTACGAATGAATTTTGTGAATTGGAACAAGAAAGTAGATTGTAAATATTGGGGCTCAATCCATACTGACATCGCTTCGCTGACGCGCAAGCGGCAGACGACTCATTTAAGATACCGAAATTTTCAGGCGATAGTCTGCGACTTAGAAGGGGAGAAACTTTGTTATATTTGTAACTGATAAAACACTGTTCACAGATAACTCATAGGCCTTACTGAACACCGTGACACAAGGCGGTGAACATAAAGAAAGATCTTGTTGATTTATCTGAATCATTGGCAATTAGGTTACAGCATACTTATACCTTCCTGCTCTGCAATTTTGTGTTCGCTGAAAATCCTTCATCTTAAATTGACGAAAGAGTTTTCTAATTTGTTTGATTTTTAAAAATCACAGCATATTATTTTTGTGCATCGTTTTTGAGCTAAGCTGGATTAAAGGGTGAATCATTCAATTACTAACCGCTGGACCCAAAGAACCGTCGCAAGAATTTTCAAAAGCTTTTTGCATTACGTTCTGCATACCACAGCCACTAGCAATATCAATTAGGTAGATTTCTGATTTCTGAAGGGCCTTACCTAGAGGGAGTGTACGAAATAAACTTGATGGTAACATGCCACACTCGTTTTTAAGGCTCTCAGATCTTGCGACTGAAGATTCTAGTCAGTTAGAAATACTAGCCGGGTGTGAGCACTTGAATAGCCCTATGGATTTTTAAATTAATTTTCGGAATAAGAAAGGACAAACCTTTTCCAAAATACAGCCAGAAATGCGAAATATCGCCTTAGAACCAAACTTCGCCAAGATTTTGGCCGCATAGACCTTGGCGTAGATGTATGGGTGTCTTGAAGTTACTATGAGGGAGGTGAACTGGAAAACTTAGCAGAGCGTGAACAAAGTTATCTAGCAAACCACAACTCTTTGAAGAACTGTATGGGCTCATCCCGGTGGAAAAACATTGAAACACGCTAAGATTTGATTAATCAAAAAGTTTGATTCTTTTTTCTGCTTCACGCATGAGGTGAGTTAAAGAATCTACATGCTTCATGTATTTCGTGACACTACGTGGACCTATACCAGGAGCCCATCTGATGGGCTCCTGCCTATACTTGTTCGAGCGGAAGTGTGATAAGAAATGCCGAAAAAAAAACCTCTGTTGCAAATGAAAACATAAAAAAAAAACAAACCACAATAGAACTGCGATATTGCTTTGACAACCAGCTGAGGGTCCTTAAGTAATTTATATTATTGTCGACCTATTGAAATCTGATAGACCAAAACGGATTCACTGATTGCAATAACCACGCCACTTGGCTCCAGGCCTGTGTTTCTTCATAATACGGCAGAATCACTAAGCAAAAAAGTAATAAGCTGATATTTTGCCTGAAGTCGAATTAAAATAGACACAACCAATACTGCAGTAAAGATTTGAATGTTCAACCATAGTTTACACATGTAAGCATCTGTTTCATTAATTTATTCAGCTGTTCTTGCGGTTGGTCTAGGTCAAACTTTAAATTCTCTGTAAGGGGAAACGAACCTTCAAGAACGTAAGTTCATTTTTCGATTCATCTGTAAATACACCTTATCGCACCCTGTAAAGTAATCTTATTTGGAACTTCAATCGGATGAAATTTACGTTTCAAATAATTTCGCCTAAACAATCCCTGGATGCTGTATACTTAAAAGCGACGAAAAATGGGGTATATATAAAATCCTTCGCGTGTTTTTCCAAATGGATATTACCCTCAAATGCGTTTTGGAGCAATGGTGGTTTTGGAGAAACAGAAGGCAGCCAGTTGGCTATTTACAAGGCTCGGTGGAGTTTGAACCCAGCCAATTGTTAGCAACTAAACACTGATTAAAACCACAACTGGACCACGTTGCGAACAAAAATTAGTAATAATAACAATACTTTACTTAATAAGTAAGTTGATCATTGGCAGCCGTGGTCTGATGTAAACCTACCACAACACCTACACAGAATACAACAAAAGAACTGAACAGGTTAAGAATCACAACTGACAGGAGTTGAACTCCAATTCGGAACGAGGCTGACCCTTTCCACGTGTAGCTTACGGTATACCGTCATAGTGACGTAATGCAATGTCACATGTTCGTCACATGGCCAGTTGCCCATTTTTTCTTCTTTTGATTTGCCTTTTTTTCCTCTTTTTTTCCTTCTTTAAGAATTGTTTTGTATGAAACACCTTGAATAAACAATTTGATTTCGTGAATGAATGATCTTGCCTTGGGAAATTCCCATTGATATGCTAATTTTAAATAGTTGATATATTCTTTAAGTCATTCTTTCGAATAATAATTGAAGAAAGCAATTCCTTTCTTAACAGCGAGATCAGAAACAAAAAAAAATTACATTGCTTGAGATATTTACAATATAAAAGAAGTCTTTAAATTTTATACCTTTGAAAATTGTTTAAGCCCATTAGTGACATAAATTTATGAAAGCTTATCGTCAGGGTTAGTGGAGTCCTTTGTAAAAAAAACGACTATTGTTTGTCGAAATGTCAGTCGCTACTAATAACAGTCCTTCCTAGGTCTCTACTCATCTGGATTATCAGTTTTCATGAAAGTCCTTAGTGAATATCTAAAAGAAGGTCAGTATTACATTAAAACTGGACAACTTTCAAAGAATCTATGTCAAGAGAACACTTTGGCAACCCGACCTTTCATCAAATTTTTCACGCCTAGGTGACCAGGGCTCTCTAGATTGAAGATGTTTCCAAGAAAGTTACGTTTCAGTATTTACCAAATCAGTGAATAGCTCGCGCGTTTTGATTGGCTCCCGTAACTTGGAATATCCATGGATATTCACTGTTTTGCGAACGGAGAGAGAAATGGCGCGTCGTTTCGCGAAAGTTCAGAAGAAGAAATTGTGGCCATTAATGAAGCGGCATTTTTTCTTTATCCATCTGACACTTCGCGTCTCGGTATATATCCACCACTATTCACCTCTCCTTCGGGGGACAGTTGTATATTAGTGTCTAGTTACTTGAGTACAATGTAAAATGTTAAGGTGAATTAAAGGGAACTAAAGAATCAGACATTTTGCTATCTGCGACCCAGTCGCATTGGCTTGTGACAGTCCTTAATTGCATATTCAATTCTAGTATGAAATCTAAGAAGACGTGTTAGAAGTGAGAAACAAAGGGAAGCATACCGAAATAAGAAGTCTTCGTGAATCCAACCTTTGTCGTTTATCTTGTTCCAACTTACTAATTATTAAATTTGCCTTGGCTGCGCGCTCCTCCCTTCGAAACGTCGGTTCTTTTGGTTTCGTCATACGAAAGAAGAGGCGGATATGGGCCAAGAAGTTAGTTACAAATCCAGTCATGCAGACATCATGGCGACAATTGAGCGAATTTGCATACTGGTCAATTGTAATATATATGACTCGTCCATACCTTCTTCCCGTTGTCATATATTTAAACTCTTTCTTTTGAAAGCGGTCAACACCATTTACAGAACAAACTCCTACCCTGTGTTGATATATCAACAAGAATAGCCTCTTGAAAGACCAAGGTCCATAGCTACAGTTATTAAGTTTAAGCGCTCCGACCGTGAAAAACACAATGAAAATTTACCCCGAGGGTGAACAGTAAAGACCGTGATTTGAAGTCATTGAGGTGCCTATAAAGCGAATTTTTTACTTTATTTTATTCGGAAGAGCTTTCAAGATTTTGATTTATGCAAATTAGATGACTTGTGACGTCATTTTGTGGACACAGTGGTATAAAATCACAAAAAAATGAATATCTCTCACAACTCTTTCTGTATAGAGCTTAAACTTAATACAGTTGTTACACTCATTACGAAGTCCCATGATAGGCCCAATGTGATTTTTCCAATGGCAACACAATAGGCTCCAGGCCCTCTCCATTCAAAGAGGAAAATCAGAGTTTTCCTCCTTCATGAAGTGTTATTTGATATTGCTGCTCATTCAGTGGGTGTGAGAGAATATGAAAATTACACACAACAAGCAGAAGAAAGTGTGTTAAACTCTGGAGCAACAAATATCGCATTTTTCATTTTAGGAAGGTAGAGGTCTGATAATGAGTATGTTGCTATGGTGACAACATAACCACTATCACAATATTTAGTTCTTTCTTGATTAAATTTCCTTCTCAAGAAGCCCATAATGCATATGCATCATGTAATATAAGCGCCTGAATGATACCTCGCAACAAAAAACATAGAAAATATCGCAGACAAGTTGGTTCAATTGGTGGAGTTTAGAACGCCCGCACAATTAGGTCACAGGTTTGAGCGCTAGCCCTAAGTTCTTATAATAACTGGCCGAGAAATAGCATGTTGTCTCTTGGCGACCCGCCAAATCCGAGAAAAATCAGTCATACTCAATGTGAAAACAAACATAAAGGGAGAAAAGAAAAAACAAACTGCTAGCCAAAAGAGGGCGTATACAGATTTTATCAGGCTATTAAGAAAGGCCAAAGGGAAAATCGGCAATTACAAAGAAAGAACTTCAGAGAAACCGTGGATAAAAATAAATAAATAAATAAATAAATCGACGAGAAGATGAAATCGCCAATTAATTTATTCTACATTCATCAAACTAGTGGTTGGCAGAATCAGCTTTCATTCGCCCTGATGACCAAATTGCTC
>BLAZ01000589.1:1168719-1171219 GCA_014633955.1 Acropora tenuis
TCCATTAATTTCTTGAGTCAACCCTTTCCCGAGTAGAGTTATAAATAGAACCATTTTCTTTTGTAATGCGCTTGAATCGCATGAATGCGCCTGCTGCCTGCTGTCATTTCTCTATTTTCATTGGCTCTTTCCTCTATTAGCGCGCAAAACCTCTTCAGAGAACTGTTCTATTTATGAATCTACTCGGGAAAGGGTTGACTTCAAGGGCTTGTGTGGGAGATGGAGGCTCCATCTGATGGGCTCCTGCACCTAGTACGCGCTATTTTCCCGCGCTCTGAGCACGTTACAGCCATTTGATATGAATTCTGATTGGTTCATCGCGCTTATTGATGGTAGTAAATATTTCGATATTGGCTTTTCGACAGTCACTTGAAAACCGCTGTACAGGGCTAGTGTCATGCTCCTGGACTTAGTTCCCTTTATCAGATAACATGTCGAGACAGCTAGAAATGTAAAACGAACTCCAATCTTGTGATCTAAGATGGCTCACTCCTGTCTCCAACTCTACATGTTCTCGACTAAACTTTGGCACCTTAAAGAAGGTTGATCTTTCTTAATGTGTTCCCTCCGACTTCACAAAAAGATACAACACCTTTTTCTCTTGAAAGTCCTACTTTGCATCACAATTGTGACTAAGTAGTGGTATTTATCACAAATTTCGACAAAACTTTTACATCCCCGTGATTCCGCTCCTTTAAGACAGAACACCTTATGGGGAAAATGGGACCGAACACTCCGTAAGTAATGCGCTGAAAAAAAAAAAATCAGCGAAAAACGACTGCCCTGAGAAAAGACTCTCTTGCAGCATGCAATGTTTCGCATAACGCAACTCGCCATAACGTCGCCGAAGGAACTGCATAGTCGGACGAAATGCCACGAAAGAAGGCGCGCACACGTGCAGCATGAATAAACAAGACGCGCGAAAAGTTACACGATAAAAACAGTTTCACGTGGGGGATTTTCAAATCCCCTCTAAACCCTCCACAGTTTCACGTGGGGGATTTAGAGGGCGATTAGCCGAGCGCATACACAAATGCATCTCGTTTGATTCAAACACACCTTGAGTTGATCTGTGAAGTCCATGCAAAATTTACAGTTGTTAACAATGGCTACCTAAAAAGAAAAAAAATTGGAAGGAGGCGGCAAAACAAGTCAGAACAAAGCAATTTATATTCAATTTAAATTTATTTTTAATATTTCATAAATTAAAGTGTAAAATTGGTTCAAAGCAGCTATTTTATTATAATTTTTTTTTTCTTGGTAGCTACCTACCATGTACTCAACAAATCTGGCGGGCTGGCTTCTGTCTTCGAAGTGTTTGCTCTTGTACTTTCGAATAGCATCTGCAACCCAACGTTGCCAGGTCAAAAATGAAGCAAGAAATTTCTTCATGGTGTTGCATTCATAACAATTGCTTGTAAAACTTCACTTACGCTAGCTACAATATAAGACGTGTCGCAATCGTGAGAGAAAAAAGGCCTTATTACACGACAGAAAAGATGGAAACAGGACCGTGAAAAAAGTAGTACGGATCACGAAATCTAGCCGTTTCCACGGATAACAAAACGGATCGGACAAAAAGCGAGCTAAGGGCTAAGTTTGGACGGTTGCCTTTACACTAAACATTTTGGTGACACAACCTACTCTTAATACGAGATTATGGTACCGCGCATGCGTTCAGCTCAATTATTATGTAGGATGACGTAAGAAGATGTACGAGTTTTTTCAAGCTTTGGGACAAGAGACGTGTGTGGCCCCAACCCTCCCAATCCCACTCAAAACACCACCAACAACAACAAACAAACAAAAAACACAAACAAAAAAACACGATATACGCATCGTCTTCACGGGCAAAAACGTCGGTACCCCTTTCTTGACGATGTTCGTACCCAATTTTTCTGTCGTGTAAATGGGTCTTAAGGATGGTCAAGTCATTATTTTTTTTGGGTGTGTAATTAGTTGGTCCTATCCAGACCAACACTCAGAGTAAAAAAAAAAACAGCGGGGAAAGTTTTACCGTTGTAGTTACGTCTTTAAATGGTGGGATAATGAAGATTACAACAATTTACTCACTTCTGTACTCTCGTTGAAATCCTTGAATAGATTCCAAACAAATATCAAGCATCTGTTTGGACGGAAAGAAAAAAAGGCGAGAAAGAAAAAAAAAGAAAGAAAGGGAAAGAAAGAAAGAAGAAAAAAGGTTAAAAGCAAAAAGGGTAACTTTCATAAATTGCTGCAAAGGCAGCGGAAGTTACAGGCCATCCATGCAAAGAAAACAATACAATTGGAACACAGGCAAGGCACACTTAAACTCCTGCTTATTGTCAAAAATAATGAATAAAGAAATAAATGCTGATGGTTCCACTCTATCAGCAATTGAGATGAATTCATTTCGCCATCATCGTTCAACGGAAAAGGATAGAACTGTCGCGGAAAAATTACAATCACGCAAAGGCAAATTTTCAAGCGGCATTTGCGCTGGAATTGCGATCGCCGTTGC
>BLAZ01000589.1:1181219-1183436 GCA_014633955.1 Acropora tenuis
CCTTCGCCCTCAAGGGCCATGGATCAATAGCCCATTCGGCTTCCCCTCATGGGCTATTGACCCGTAGCCCTTTCGGGCTGCGGGTCTAATTGTTAAATATTCAAATGTGCTTTACAACACTTTGTGGGGTACTTTGCCAGACTGCTTTATGGCACAGTTCACAATCTCCTTTAATATAAAAAGTAGAATTCACAGGTGCCCCCAGAACAGAATGAGTGGCCTGTCATACTACAACACCAGGAACTTCATGCCCTATTCAAACCTCAAAATCCATATCACAGTTCTAAGAACCCAGAAACAACCACAGAACTTAGTCATAGGTGTAATGACCATATAACAAACTCTGATTGATTTTTACTGAAGTGGCTTAAAACTATTACTGACGACGTTATTCTCAATAATCTCAACGGGCCAATTTCCTGAAACCAAATCTATTGTGCAGTTTGTGCCAGTTGATATTAGTGAGGATAACTTCTTCCATGATGGCTTTAAAGTAAGACCATAATCAAAGTGGTTATTCTCATTTCCTTCCTCTGAAATGTCCAGCTGGTGGGTTTTATTTCGAATGACTTTATGGCACCATATTTTGTGAATTTTTCTGCCCTGTGTGGGCTCCCGACACTAAAATTTGATTGCCCATGCTTAAAACTTGGGTGCCCCAGGCTAGTAGGCAGTCCCTTTAGCCAGCAATCTCCAGCTCCATTGTTTCAAAAGAAGAAAAAGAAAAAGCACACCTAAGAGTACCAATTAACAATCCGAAACAACTTCATTGTATTTCACTGGGACATTCCAGTATTGGGACTTCCTCGACATTACAAGTTTTTTTACTTCTACCCCTTTCTTTTACCACACCTCCTCCACCCATCCCACTCTGCCTTCACACAGCAGAGCTCTCAAGTCTCACACATTTCGATGCAATTTCACGCTCTCACACTGACAAAGCATTTCTCAGGCAATTTGGCACTCTTCTGGTAGGTAACTCTACCTTTGAAGCTTTCAAAAGTGCTCATGAATTCTGAATTCGTTCCTTCATTGGTACTGAACTTCTAGGCCTGTTGAGCATGCCCGCGCACCCTCCTAGAATTTTTTGGCTCTTCCCACACAAGAAACACAGGCCTGTTGTGTAATCTCCAGCAAGTATCTCGGTCTCTTTGGAAACTTGAGAGGTCTGACACAACCAAGTGGTCTAATCAGCCAGTTGGGATTCTAGGCCTATTGAGTTTATTTGAGTTGTTTGCTTCGCTGTGGCCCAGAAAAGCCCTACAGAGAAGTTTAATTGCTCTATTCTCCACGATTTCATCGTATTAATTTTTTCACAAGTATTTACGATGGAATCTTAAAAGGCAGAGAAACTTTACAATAGAAAAAAAAAAAAAGTCATCTTGATTCCTCTATGACCTACGGCATAAATGCCATTGCACTGAGCTAGTCATTCGTCATAAAAATACATTTTGTATGTCTCAGTTTGTAGGTTCGCTCAAAATACCAACCTGTAGCATGTTTGCCACAGTCTTTGCGGCATTTTCATGTGCCTCAGCTTTCCACTTCTGTATATCGACCGACATCTTCGCTTTTATCGGCCCAAAATCAGAGATTTTAGAACAAGACGTGGTTTACTTCTCCCGGAAAGAAATCGACCAAGCGGCCATGATTGTGTTCTATGGGTATGTACATTGTGTATGGAGACATATAATGTACCTGAAAAATCTTGCTTCCATCGATGCTCTACGACTGGACTCTCTTCATTTGCTTCCTTGGAATACTTCGGTCGTTTTACTCCTCTTCTCGCTTTTTTTGCTTTGTTTACTTGAAATGCTTGGCTCGCTTGAGATATTTGGCTTTCTTGGGGTGCTGGGCTTGCTTGTTTAATATGCTCTGCATATCTATCTGGATTGCCGCGGTTAGTCAAAGTTGCCCACATGTCCTTTCAGTTTCAGTTTTTAGTTTTAACCAAACAATGTTCAGACAACTTTACATCTGAAAAAAAAAAAAGTACAGAATTCCCAAAGTAACACTTGTGTCTTTTGACGTCCGAGCTTAAGCAAGCGACGTTTTTGTACAACGGACGACAACCGGAAGTGAGCAGTTTTCGTATGCAACTTCTATTCACACTACAGTAAAAGCCCGATTATAAGAACCTCGATTTTTTTCAGTTAGCCTAAACAGGTTCTTATATAAATGGTACTTAAAGCAAATTTAGGCTAACTAGGCTCTTAA
>BLAZ01000589.1:1239596-1242096 GCA_014633955.1 Acropora tenuis
TACCTTCAACGCGCTATGGGGACGTGGACCAGGGAGAGTTAATTGTTTTAAAACTGGCTAATTATCGCCACAAGCCCATCAGATGGAGCCTGCCTCTCCCATACAAGCCCTTAGAATCAACCCTTCCCCGAGTAGATTTATAAATAAAACGGTTCCCTGAGGAGATTTTGCGCGCTGACAGAGCAAAGAGCCAGTTAATTCGAAAATAGCAAAATGACAGTAACATTGTCTTACGTCAAACAGCAGGCAGCAAGCGCATCGCAAAAGAAAATGGTTACACCCGGGAAAGGGTTGACTCAAGCCGGATTAATGGAGATGGGGGATTATGTGGAATAATTTTCAAGCTAAGGTTTTTGTTTTGTTTCGTGCTGTTTTTTTCTTTCCCATTTTGCCTGAAATGACAGTTTTAGCCAACCTTTTAAACAGCATACTAATTTTAATTAAAAAATAGTGGTAGAAAATAAAGAAACAACTCGATGCACTTTGAAGGATATCGATGGGAGTAGAGGGCTTGAAATTTCAAACAGAACAGGAGAAGGTTACGAAAGACCGAAGAGACGTCGACGGCAGATGAAAACAATAAATCAAGAGCTCGATGTGCAATAAGTTATAAGTTAAAAGTTACGCTTGTCTTTGAGGGTCTTTATCAAGAAGTCTGGCAGGAAAAAATACTAGTCACTTCTTCTTCACCTTCAAGCGTTTACGCCCTTCTCAACTGGCTTGGCAAAAATATCCTTATCAATTTAAATGGACTTACAATTTTCACTAAATGTTTTCAAGCTCACACACTACACTTTGATTTGATGGCTGAAAGCATGCAAATGATTTCGTTATTTTAAAACGGAAAAAAAAATTGAAAAGGACGTCTATGAAATAATAAAGAGAGAGAGAAATGAAAGGAAAGAATCACAAAATCTCTGAGTGAGAGATAGAGAAAACAAGTTATTTCTGCAGTGATCATTCAAGAAACAAATTCAACACAATGAACTAAAACGTTGCAGATTCAGAAAAGCATTGCAAGTCAAATAAAATACGTTTCTTTTTTTTATTTTTTTTATTTTTTTTTTTCAGTTTACGGATTGTCAAAACAGTTTACCGTGCGCCTTCCCATGAAAACTTGTGTTATGCAAAAACAATTTTCGGAAAATACACAGAGACAGACCGATGTCAAGTTAAGTGAAAGATTTACCAACTTGGAAGGTACAAAAAGTATTAATATAAATGAGAGTCGATATAAAAGAAACCTAGATAGCACATTCCATGATCATGCAATCACCTTCAATCAAAGTTGCACTGGCAACTTTAGCTGTGTAAACTCAACAGCTAATTGACACGGGATCGAGTTATCAGGATCTAAATAGAATAATAATTATATTCATAGCCACAACATAAAAAAAAAAAAATCAGTTTAATTACAATTATTTAGAGCCAGTAACTCACCTTCGGGTAATCTGAGCCAATTTTGAATGAATTATGTTTGAAATATGCACATCTCTTTTCAATACTATTTTCACCTGTTTAGAACAGCGTTTTTTTACGTTTACAGGTTTCGACAATTTTATACGACGTGGACCAGTACAGTCACTATAAAAATTCAGGAGCATCCCGTAGAGTTGTTTCGTTCGACAGCTGTTTTTTACCTAAGTTAAACAGTCAGGGTTGATTTTTAATCAATGGGCAGCACGATTTCCAAGTACACATCTGGACTTCCTTTGTTCCCTTATCTCAGTCCATATACCAAAGAATATCGCTGATCATTCAAACATTTTCAGGAAGGGGTAGGGAAAGAATTGATCGAATATTTTAAAAATATCATTAGATCCTTGAATAACTTAGCCAACGGGATAAAAAATAAGAAAAGAGAACCAGGAAAATGGATTCATCAATGTGGAAAGAAAATTGTTTCACAAGATTGTTTTTTGGACATTCTTGAAACTAATGGTGATAAAAGACATTTAGACCAAATGAACTATGGAGTATTTTTAAAAAACTGATAAGTCCCTTCACCTTTTTTCTCTATTCAACAACTTACTTCCGTTGCTAGAGCATTAATTAATTTCTAAACGAGCGAAATTAAACTAACATGCAGCTGTCACCTCCTGTGTTCGCCAAAGACGGCTGGATTTTAGAGAAATTTATGGGTTAACATGAACAAAAACTTATTTAACCAAGGCAGATTACAAACCACGTACGACATTTTTACTCACCGTATTTTTGAACAGTCTAATTTAATGTCAAGTTATATATGAAAGATTTCATATATTGAACTGCGGATGTGAAATCAAGTAAGCTATGATCCTCGCAGCTTTGAACGCAATTAATGCAATTTCGTACATAGAAGCCCAAAAATGTCAAGACTTCAACGGGGTTTGAACCTGGCCGTGACCTTGCGATACCGGTGCAACTCTCTAACCAACTGAGCTCGTGGAGAGAAGACCAAGTACCGGGAAGAGTCAAGTCAGGAGATTGGTAAGACCTTCTTGTACCATTTCGGTGACCG
>BLAZ01000589.1:1284347-1286847 GCA_014633955.1 Acropora tenuis
GAAAATGTAGTGAACTAAGTTTCTACATTTTAGTAATCCCAAAAATTTTGGCAGGGGAGGAGTTGTCAGCAGATGAAGGTCGACGGCTTTCAAAGGACATGAATGCAATAGCTGCAGATAATGGACACATGGATAACCATATTGGTGACGTGATGACCAATGATGTTAACACTGGAAAAAAGGCTTCAAAGACAGATAGACCCAGAAGCAACACTGATGTTCCAGCAGGAGCAAATCATAAGTTATTGAGTGAATCTGTGAGTGCGCCGAAGAACTTCAAAGACTGTGACAATGTTGGCAAAATTTCTTCATCTAGTAATGCAAATAGACTTGATGGCCCTACACGGCATCTGACTCGGAGATCTGCAAGCGATGTGAGCTCTAACAAAAAACTGGAGGAATACCACAAGTGGAAAGTGTCTGGCTGCAAGGGAGATCCTCCAGCCAAGCTAAAAATATCGCAGTAAGTATCCTAGGGCTCTTACCATTTTGTTACAACTGGCTAACCAAATCAGTCAATCTGCCAATGAACATGCCAGCCGAATTATAAGTAAGTGTACATGACACAATTTTTTTTATTAGCTGAATCGAAAGAGCTCTCAAATGATGAAGAATGGTGTGTCACAATGTGGACACAAAATAATGTAAAATCACCAAAAAAAAAAAAAAAATGGAATACCTCTGAAGACAGCTCTGACAAATTATCGGTCAATGCTCTAAGATTCCAAAAATGCATAATTATTGCTGTAATAGAAGGGGTAGCAGCGTTGGTGTGGCTCAATGATATTATTAGGAACAGGGCTTTAATATGGTGATCCCTGGAATTTGTGTCCTACCTTGTCCTATCTAGTTGGTTTGGGTTTTCAGCGTCAGATTATATAAAAGTAACCTTAAAACTCTCCTGTATATAAACTGCACCTTTTTGGTCAGATTTTGGGTCTCAAACCTGGGGCACTTAATTCTTACCATCTTTTGGCTTTTAATACCAATTACATGGTTTGAGGGAGAGAATCGAACCCTTTGGTAGTAGTTCCTTCGATTAATTGATATATAGATTACTTGAGAAACCGAATTTCAATTGCGTGTGATCTCTATTTCTTGTGCTCTTTGAAAGGAGAACATTTGAATGCCCTGAAGGAAGAAACATCCAGTTGATTTCATGTTTTTGTTGGGAAAAATAGTCTGGATTCATGTTTTTGTCATTGTGCCATTAACTGGTGTTTATAACTTTTTGAGGACTGGAGAATAAAATTTAGAAAATATTGTCTCATGCACTTGCATAAATTTTTAGTTGCATTTAACTACTGTATATTAGTAAGAAAGAGTTATGATTAAGATTAATTATTAATTTGGCTTATTATACATTTAATGTATTTTTTTACTTTCAGGTGCTGAGGCCATTTCAGTCTAGATATTACACTTACATAATTATAAAGTTGGTTTAATACTGCAACCTAAGTTTTTCTTGTTTTTTTATTAATAATAATTGCAGCTTAAAGTAGCATGATTATTGAGAAAGGAGCTAGTACACAGTCATGTTTTCCAGTTTGTGTTATTTTGTTTCCATTTATCCCTCTCGTTGCTTTAGTTTGTGCTTTTTCGTTTTATATTTTAGTATTAAAGTTGTTGCAGTATGTAGTTAAATGTTGCCCTCAAAGAGTAAAAGTCATTTTCATACATTGTTTTATAATTATTGTTCTTTTGTACTTTAGTACAAGGTTACATTGTCAGTGAAGCAATTAAAGACAAGCCAGCTATATTTTGTGAAAAATTAATTTGCAGTTACGATGCAATTTTCAGTTACGGTCATAATAATAATAATTATTGTGTGTGAAGAGTGTGATAAATATTATTGTCAAACTCTGTACATCTGAGATCTTTAAAATATTAATTTTTAAAAACGTGAATGGTGGTGACATGTTTAGATGCGTGAGTAGGAAAATATGCAATCATTGAAATAACGTCTAGTTTTGGGAAATAAGCTGTTTTTTTTTTCCTCAGAACTGGACATAACGGTTTGAGTAGCTGTCTAGTTGCTCACTCACCTTTGCATATAATTTATTTTGGATTCCAGTCAGTAATTAATTAAGGTAATGGAAGAGCGGTTGAATCCAATGAAAAGTTTTGGTGTGTGATGTCATAAAATTTATTTAGCAAGTATCATTTGTCTAACAAGGTGTGTTAAACTGCAGCACTTCTGCTGCCAAATCAGAAAACAACAAGGGAAAAAACAATTTAATGTTGTGTACAAAGGTTAGAAAGAATTTGGCTATTTATTTATTATTTATTAATAATTTAAAGTGTGGTTTGGAAAGAAAATTAAAATAATTTTGTCTTGCACCCAAAGTTTTTGTCGTAGTCTTAAATTGGATGATAAATCACAATTCTGTGAATGTTACACTTAAATATTAGTATATACCATACAAGTGAATAGTGCTTTTGGCACGCGCTGATTGGCTAGCCCGGAGGTGATTATCCAAGTACTATTCACCTCCGAGCA
>BLAZ01000589.1:1296847-1299347 GCA_014633955.1 Acropora tenuis
CAAGCAGTCGCAATGGATCCTCATAAAATTAAGGATTAATGGTGGATTAATATCACTTGTGTTTTCAGACGTTCCTGAAATTGCCCAGTTAAGTCACTGCCCGACTTAATCAATTTCAGGAAAGTCTGAAAACACAAGTGATATTAATCTTTAATTTTACTCGCCCTCATGTGATTACCTATACAAATTTGTGGACGGGTATTCTGTAACGTAATGACTGGGAAAGTCAAGGCCTTCAATGCGTATAGAATTTGGTATCGTGAAAAATTCAAGTTGATGAGTTCGTCAGAGCGCGGGCTAACGCTCTAAAGATCAGCTTCGCTATAATCTCCTCACGGTGGAAACTTCACCCTTCTCACATTGTTTGATATCATTTTTTTAAGCGAATTTCTTTCAAAACTTCTGTCACCTTTCATCCCTTCAACACACATAAATTGGCCGCACACCTTTTGTTATTCAAACTGTTTTAACCACATTCCCAATAAGAATTAACTCTTCTTCATAAAAGTCGGGGGACAATCCACACGCTCAACATAACCAGAAAATAGGGGAAAGCATTAATTTTATAACACAAGTCATGTATAACTGGCACGCAACGTTCAACAAGATCAACTTACTTTTGGCGATTTCTTATCTGTATTCCTGCTAACAAGAACTGGGTTGTCATATTTAACCAACGAAGAATTTGGTGGAATCATTCTGTCGCTGCTGATAGAAAGAATTTACACGAAAATTGTCCTTTTTGTGACTATAAACGTTTCGAGCGATTGAAGAAAAATGGCTCTAAAACTTTCGTTACCTTGGAAACGAACCGCGTCAAAAAGAAGAGCTGGGCCCCAATCATTCCCAGTCTAGCTGTGACAGCTATGCACGGAGTAATTGAGTCACAGGGTCTCTTTTTATGTATGCACTTCAGGAACTTTGTCTGTAAAAAAAATGCATTGTGTAAATACGAAAACAACATGATTTTGAGCACTTCCTTCCTTGTCTTAGTCATAAATGCCTCTCGTCTGTTTTGTTTCCTCGTTTTTTCAAGGTTATTTTCTTTTGCGGCAAACGGAACTTACTTCATGGGCGGTTCCTTTCTGAAGTTAAATCAAAACCAATCTTGAGATTGCACTCGCTAAAGACATATGTTTGCTGTCACTTGAAGAGATCGAAAATAGCGCGTTAATGGGTTGGAATTTCTCATTTTGTGCATTATCAGTTTCCTTTGACATCGTTTGGCTATTCGCCACTTTAAACGAGTGAAAGTTTTATTTTCCGAAAAAACTGCGGTGCCGCGTCGCTGGGAAAAATACGAACTGAATTTCGCATCATGAACTTTGACGAAAGGTTAACGTTCGCAACAACAGTAGGTCAGTGGTGAGCGGCTTGGAGTAATCTTTTTGCGGTGGTAAGCTGACTAGCTGACCCTGTGACTTGTAACTTACGTACTCAATCATTCTACCATTGGGACTTTATGGTACAATCAGGAGCCGATGATAGGCTCCTGGTACAATGTAGTCCCTTTAAGATTTCAGCTCTTCTTGAAGTTCAGTGCGCCAACTGTTGATGTAGCGCAGTGACTGATAAAGAATGCACCCATTCAGTAATTTGCACTGAACTAGAACTTACGACTGGAACTTGCGAAGTTAATACGCTGTTATCAGAAGTGACTAGACAGAAAAAAAAATGATGTGTTGAAACTATGAATTCAGTCAAACCACACTGTCCGGTGGATTGCAGCGTTTACCTTGTCCGCTAGGAGACAATTTTTGGTCTTCTAAATGTTTCGGTATTTCATTACCTTATAGTGTCTACCAGTTCCACATTTGTGTATGTAATTCATCTCTAGAAATGCGCGCAATTAAATTAATGCACAATTTCAATAAATTTCACGAAATTTCCTATCCAGCTTCTTTAAGGTAATTTAGAGTTAAAGTTTGTGTTGGTTTATTTATTTGTCTTTTTTTTAACTTGAGTTTGGGTTTACCGTTACTGCCTTTGCCTCAGTCTTTGAAGAGTAGAGTTTAAAGGGGGCTCAATCATAACTTGTCTCAGTTGTCTTTTCTCGCCAGAAGCGTTAGTGAAGTCAACAAATGGCCTCTTTTTGACGCTTATCTAAAATCTAAAAGGCCAATTAAATAGACCTGAGTACGAGTCTCAGCGGAATACGCCCCACAATCAGTGCTAGGTTGTTGGAGCCCGTCCACTATTTAAAGCGGCATCCTCTGAAGAATAAGGCATATCTTAATATGCAAATTAGTGGACGGGTATTCTGTAATCAAGCCGGTTGTTGAAGAAACTTTCAATTTCGTCGAGTTTGACAGAATAGAATACAGTTCCTATGTATCCTAATTAAGAGGCTAAGTTATTATTGTTAGTAGTATGTATCCTAATTAAGAGGCAGAGTTGATCGATAAATGGACTTCAGTGTCAAATTACCACTGGAGATTGAATTACGACTGAAGTTTCTTCTTCCCAGTCTTATGCCTTCGACCTGACGAAAGATATGTCA
>BLAZ01000589.1:1331932-1334432 GCA_014633955.1 Acropora tenuis
CCTGAACACCGTTCTCCGTCGCTTGGACAATTACGGGTTGCGGCTTTAGCTCAACAAATGCAAGTTCCTGCAGCGTTCAGTAACCTTCATGGGTTGCATCATCTCCGCAGATGGTATCTCCCCAACAGAAGGTCGATGCCATAAAAAAATGCACAACACCCAGAAACTCCACCCAGCTACGAGCCTTCCTCGGAATGATCAAACTATCACGGAAAGTTTATCAGTAACCTAAGCTCCATTCTTCAGCCACTCAATAAACTCCTTCAGAAGGATCAAGAACTTTCAAGGCCCCCCAAATGTAAAGGGGCCTTCAACAAGGCAAAGAAATCTCTTTCTTTCTCACACGTTTTGGTGCATTACAGTCCTGGCCCTGCAGTAACCCCTGAAAGTCACGCACGCCAGTATGGCATGGGGGCTGTCCTACTCCACCGCTTCCCCAATGGAGACGAGAGACGAGTCGCATATGCCTCAAAGTCTTTTGAGCGCTGCTGAGAAGTTTTTCTCTGCAAGACGAGCTCTACGTTGCAAAGATGCCTTATGTGGGTTGATACCTACTTCCTTACAGAAGCAGACTCTAAGTGAGCTACAGAAGTCATACCCAGGAGTTGTACGCATGAAGGCTACAGCACGCAGTCATGTATGGTGGCCAAACATCGAGTAAACAGCACCCACTTGCCATGCAAGCAGTGTTTTAAAACGCACCACCAGCTGCACCACTGTTCACATGGTTATGACCTACAGGTCCAGCTCATATATGTAGAATTTGCCTCTTATCATTCCAACCACTTCCTCATTATGCTGGATGCTTACTCCACGTGGCCAGATGTAATTGGCCCATGAAGACCACCACCTTAGGCCACAGCTAACGCAATGGGCAACGTTTTTCCTTTCAGCGCAGACTTTTAGTGACACTGGCCCACCATTCCAGTCTACTGAGTACGAGGAACTGCTGAGACAAAACAGCATACAGAGAATCCTGGTCTCTTCGTATTATATATCGTCAAATAGTCTGGCAGAGCGATTTTTGCAAACTTTCAACCACTCTCTTGAGTCCTCATCATCTGTCCCAGCTTTTGTTCCCCTTGTTGTTCAGCTTGTTTGCTGGCAGGAGAAAGTTCGAAACTTCCTCCTGTCATACAGAAGCACTTTACATGCTACTTCCGGGTCGTCTCCAGCTAAGCTGTTCTTACAAATGGAACGACGCACACGTCTCTCTCTCTAGATTTCACTACTCATGTCTCTTGTAGCAAAGAAAGATGAAGATACACCATGACAAGCATGCCAAGTTAAGACCAATCGCTGTCGGTGACAAAGTCCTTGTGCGTGACCACTTGTCAGGACAAGGGTGGCAACCTGGAACCCTAGATGAGCACACTTCATAACATTCTTACAGGGTTCGCCTTGATAATGGGCGAGTTTGACGCGGGTACGTGGATGATGTTCTGCAGAACAGCCCTGGCACAAAGACAGCTGAATCAGGTCTCCCATCCTTCGAGAAAGCAATCCTAGTCGTTCCAGATCCTCAACCAGTTACCTCAACTGAAGCCAATTCGCGTAAACCAGATAACGTCGCTCCACTGAACCCAATTCTTGCCGCGACTGATCCTTTGGCACACTGGTCATCAATTGTTTCAAAATCATTTCAGAGATCGATTGAGGATAAGTGAATCTGAATTAGTTTCGAACTTGAATCTGATTGAGTTTCGTTACAATAAGTTGACCGAGATACTAATTTTAGCGTCTGTCACGGTTCTTCACTGATTCTCAGTTAACAAGCATACTGAGCATTCAGTTCAAGGAACACTAAATTAAGGACCCTAAATTATGATTTGTTTATTCCCTACATGATTAAGGATGTCACCAACAACAAATCCTCAGGGGGAAGTGTTATAGCGAGTGATGCTACATTTATTAGTTCCATGAGCATGTGTATTACCATTAGCGGTTGCCTGTATTACCATGTGACACATGTAATTAATGTATTACCATGTGACACGTATTACCATGTGACATGTATTACCATGTGACACTTTAATCATGTGCCTGTATTACCATGTGTTCACATAATACATTCTGTTCTGTTGATCCGCCATCTTGTGTGTATACTGAATTCTCTCTTTCAAAAACATAACAAAGACGAAAAAGGCCGACAATAGCTAGATTAACAGGAAGTAGAAAAAACACCCTAGACGTCTTGATAATCAAAAGAACGCCTTTATATTTGAATTCAATATCTCTAATATTTATATCTTGCACCTCCCCCTCACCAAAACCTCAATATTCTTGTCTTTACAGAGCCAGCCAACATGGGGCTAACTAAAGACACCTTTCAGATGTAAAGCATTTGACATGGGTAGATATCAGTGCAATGACATTTCCCAAAGCTAATTTTCTTATCCATAAGGGCTTTTGAGCTGCAATTGACGAAAACACTTCAATTAATTTGCAAAATCTAAGACTCAAAATGATGTAAGTGCGGTTAATTTTTTGTTCGCTCCAC
>BLAZ01000589.1:1366143-1371143 GCA_014633955.1 Acropora tenuis
AGTTCTCCAGATGATCTGCACAGTACTGACAAGTTCCATGACCGCACAGGAACACTACGTTTTTCTTCCTTTCAGTACAGATGCAGCATTGGCTGGATTCTTCCAGCAATCTCAATTTTTCTTCCAGCTTCCGGTATTTCGTCACCACGTTTGACTGACTGTTGACACTGATAAGAGGGTTTCCATCTTGAAAAAAAACGAAAAGTGCTCAATGTTAATTCGAGTTTGCGAATAGTGCGAGTCAGCAGTTAATTGTACTAGGGAAGTACAATACAAAAAATAGAAGGTTGCAAGAGCAATATTTTTCTGAACACATGTAGTGTCTTATGACTCTCAACACCAAGACTACGCAGACATACAAAAGTAAGGCCCCTACCATATGCAAATTTCAATTCAGGAGCCGACAAGTAGGAGCAAACAACTCCATTATAGGCGCTATATTCCTGTCACGACCTTTCCATAGACCGATTTATTTTTAGATCAAACTTCCCTGGAATGAGACTCCCGTGGGAGTGCCCAGACGAATCACAAGAAACTAATTGACGCCACCTCGTCTTTGGACCGGATTTTCCTTTCTTTATCAAAAGAAAAAGGTATACTAAAAGTAGGTCAGTCTGTGAAAATGCCGTGACATATGCTTAGTATGGGAGTTGCACGTTCTTACTCATCGGCTCCTGAATTGACTTATCTTTTAACTATGGCTAAAAAAGTAAATAAATAAATAAATGAAAATAAAACAAAATAAAAACAAAATATAATAAAAATGATGATAATAATTGATAATAATCGTAATAATTGATAATAATAATAGCAGTAAGATATTTGGGCAGCTTACGCAACAGGACGGCTGGAAGACTCAGGACGGCAGAAAGACGGAAAAATGACGCGCAAGATTGTGCATTCCCAATCTTGCGCGCCACTTTTTCGTCATTTGCCCTCCTGAGTCTTCCAGCCGTCCTGTTGCGTAGGCTCCCTATTTTATGAAAGACGACCGTATTGATCATGACACAAATAACTGTCAGATTTGCTTGGCAAATTAAGTAGTGCTTTACAATCACAGCTCACCTCTTTTGACTTTCCCGGTAACTATTGTTTGGCATTCCAAACAACGCTTCAACTGAGGTGCACATTCTGAAAGAAGATTTAAAAATGAAAAAAGATATAAAAATTAACATTTCCAAATTCCAATTCGATCGGGCGCAGGACCTCCCTGAAAACCACTTTCGCGTGAGTGGAGCTCCCTACGTAAATATCATTGATTAATCAATTAATTAAAGCTGCAATTTTTATGTCATTTTACGGACATGTACCTATTTAAGAGTTAATATCCCGAATAAATCCCTAGAGGATAAAATCCCTTGCAAATATTTCCTTCTTTCCACAAAGCAATATGGCTGCGCTTGTAACGTGAGTCAAAAAACGTTCTAGAGTGGAATTAGGGTTCTACTGGACTTCTGCCGAGTGAGGGAAACACATTGATACCTCGTGTACACGCTCATCAATCCAGTCGCCATTTGCAAAGAGCAGAAGACGTAGTCCCTGTTTTATATGAATTAAGCATTTTTGGAATTGTCATCCAAAACTATTGTCACATACCTAAGCAAAGTATAATGTGTCCGCAAGGCTTAAACACAACCACAGCCTCACTTTCTTCACAGATCTTACAGGTAAGCTTTTCCCTTTCAGCTTCTTTCTGTTCAGCGAGGTCTGCATTTTCAGCACCTGGGACGACATGATTATTCCTCGCGACGCCTTCAGTGTTCTGGTTTTTATTTGATATTTCTTCGAGGGATGGGTCTAGCACTTTATTAGCGGGCTCGATAATCAAATTCTGTTTCAAGAACAAAGGAGAAAGGAACTCAATTACAGATCAAATGTTGGCCATGCATGTCTAATGTAAGCGGGTAATAAAATTTGGACCACCTCAGACTACTTTGAGTAGAGGTCGCAAGGTGTCCTCTTAGCCCTGACGATTAATTTAGCAATACTTCGCTCCTGTTCTGTTTGAAGTAAGCGTCAGTGAGAAGTATAGAAAACCATGTCTACTGTGGATATAATTGTTCTCCCAGTCCATACCACGTGTCGGTCTCCCTAGGAAACAGTTTCTCTCCAATAGCACGGTAATACGTACGCATAAAGTAGAAGCAAACATCAAATTTCGCATAAATTATAAAAGACAAAGGGAGTATTCCCTTCTTTGAATTTGGCGAAGAAAATGAACAGACTTAAAAGGCCCAATGTGGTGGATGGTCAGGTACGCGACAATAAAGTTCGCAAAATAAACAAAAACTCGAAAAATCCATTCCGTGTGTTATACAAAATAGCATTATGTTGTTCCGTTGATCATATATCTAACAAGGGTACGGTGCATGCAGAGGCAGCCTTCGACCACTCCCTAACTTTGGGAGAGACAAATGAGCTAGCATGTCATATTGACAAGCTGTTCAAAAGAGCTTTAATTTTAAGCTTGGTTACTATAACGAACTCCTTTTAATTGAAAACATTATCACCCTGAAAGATAAGAAATTATGGGACAAGGTCACTCAATAGAAATTCAACCACAGCTTTAAATGACCTTCTCGGGCACCAGAATGAAATAATGGTTCCGTTACGTAAAAGGCGTTACAAATGAATCATCCCGTTTGTCAAAACTGAGAGGTTTTGTTATAGATGCATGTTCCCCAGTTAGTTAGTTAATTAGTTAGTTGACTGTATGACAGCTAACTAACTAATTTATCACTGAAATTATACCACTTTATCTAAACACGTTTGTTGTTTAGAATGTGTTAATAAAGACTTTTACCATTATATTACTGGTGCGACCGCGAGACTGGAGGGCACGTGTCCTTCAAGTCTCGCGTGACGCGCGTATTTCGCCCGCCTTCTTGATTTTCGCCCAGATCAGATACACATCTCGCAGCCTACAGCAGTGGTCGCTCGAGTGCAGAGTGAAGTCGCAACAAGGGCAGTGAGTTGTTGGCGCCAAGTATTTTAACAATCTAACCGTAAGTCACCTCTTGGACTCTGCCAAATGCATTGCTTCCGGTAAGAAGCGTTGCCAACGAATATCTCACACACAACAAATTAAGGTTCTTATGCTGTACTTACTTCTATCAGTGGGATACAATTCTGCACAAAAACATCCTGGCTTTGCTCATCGTGTTGTGTTCCTTCTTCCTCTTGTGAGTCGTTCATTGCTTCACCTATAGTTTGCCCATGTCCTACCTCATCATTGGTTTTGCTGTCGTTGGTTTCTCTTCCGTCGCTATGATCGAAAGGTTTAACGTGTTCGTCTGTTTCTGTAGAATCATTTGCTCCTTGGTGAGCAATACCAGGATGGCTAGTTACTCCTTCAAAAATTGAAACTTCTGTGGCACTTGAATTCCTACAAACATATTAAAAATGAGGTTCCAGTATATTAAAGTAAGTAAATGGATCAATTTATACAATGAATGCCTTTTTTTAATTATTGAATGCATGTGTTACAATTTTTTTTACTTTGTGCACCTGCATTTGGCTTATCCCTGTTTTTTTTTTTTTTCTGTTAAGAAGAAAGATTTCAAGATTGGCTGACCAAACATTACCGCAATTTGACAATTTGGACCCTGGACGAGTATCACATGTTTGCAGTATAACGTGAAAGGGCGCCATGTTAAAGAATCTAGTTTATAGCAATTTAAAAGAAATGGTGACCACGTTGGTCTCCCACGTCAATTGTAGTTAAAAGCAGATATTGTCGTTTGCCGTGAGTGAACATAGCAGCTGGTCGCGTGATTGAGTGAGCTCAATAGATCGGTAGTAGAGTATCCGAACTACGAATAGGAAGGAATCGGAAGGAATTGAAAGAACGATCAAAAGCTTGTCTGCGAGTGAGGACAACTCGGAAGCTAACATTTGTCTCTTTTTGTATTTTTGCATTATACGTGTGTTTGTGTGTATGTATGTATGTACATGTGTAAATTATATAATCAGATAGATTTGCCAAAAAATTTAAAAAGTCATTGGACACTGCACACGTCACTTAAACTGAACTGTCCATGGAATGAGAAAGATTTGCATGTCTAATACATTTTTTTTCTGTATTTTCCTTGAATAACTTCTTGAATAAGATAATAAAGAATTACCCTTTTGCTGCAAAATCTCGGATGACCTGCTCAACTTCTGTGCCCCTGCATATGTCCAGCGGTGTTTCACCTGAGTTATTTCTCCGTTGTACATCAGCTCCGTATCTCAATAAACATCTGGAAACTGCGGCTTCACTGCCACTACCACGTCCTCCTAATTCAAGCAGCGTAAAACTGTGAAGCTGCAAGAGTATCAATTCAGGATATGATATATTTAATCGTTGAATCACATAGTACTTGCCTCGCACGTGATTCAAAGTACCCAACAACGGTTGCAACAGGTGGCATATCATTTCTTGATCAGATGATTAGTCTATTGTTTTCATTTCTTTTATTTTGTTTTGTTTTGTTTTTTCTTTTTTCATGTGATAGGATATTTGTTATTTATTATTTTTCTAAATGCAGGGTGTTATAATGGGGATCTTAGCATAGGGTTCTTGAAAGACAAGAAGACGTTGGATGTGAGATTTTGAAGGTTCCATGTCAAATCATAACCACACGATTTACTTCTCCCTTCTCTTTTATCCGATGAAACGTTTTGCATTTTTTTCTCATAAATTCAGGGTGCTCTGACGTGCATCTTACCATATGATACTTGAACATCAACTCCATCTTTAGAGAGAGGTGAAGTGGCGTGTCTCCATGATTATTCGCTGCATTGACATCTGCACCATGATCTAAAAGGACCTCCGCTATATCTGGGTAGCCCCGTTCAGCGGCCAAATGAAGAGGAGTCTGATTTTCGATTGTCACTGCATTGACACAACAGCCGGGCTAAAAGAAAACGAAGAATCATCAATATTGAACCAATGCAAACCACATTTGATGCTGCTCTTAGTGTTTTCACAATGAATGTAACGCGTAGTTTTCTCTAGT
>BLAZ01000589.1:1399780-1407280 GCA_014633955.1 Acropora tenuis
GCCATCTCATTGCTCTGTTGTACCGCCAGATGCAATGGTGAATTTTCTTTTTCACTGTCTTGCACATTGGGATCGAAACCTTTGTTCAGTAAGAGTTTCAATGCTTCGCCACTCTTGTCCCTAATTGACAATCAAAAAAAAAAAAGTCTCCAGTTCCGTTTTACTTCTATCACTGCCAGACCATAAAGGCTTTTGGGATCACTTTTCAGGAGGGGAGGAAACAGAAGAAGGGAGGAAAGAGAGAAAGAAATGAAGTGTGTATTTCCTCACTAGCGTTATCCGTCTTTGTATTGAATCGACCCAATGACTTTGTACAAATCTTACCCGTGGGCGGCATGATGAACGGCTGTGTATCCTTTATCATCCTGCGCAATACAATTAATATTAAGTACACCTTAGACAAAATAAAATTTACCAAGACCAAGTTAACGCAAATACCAAATAAATAAAAAAAACAAACAAAAACAAAAAGCAACAAAAACAAACAAACAAAAGCAAAAACAATAAATTTAAAATACTGTCAAAAGTACAATCAAAATCTTACTTTATTAACAGAAACATAAAATCCATATATTCCCAACAATTATGCAATTTTCAGAAGCCTACCAGGCTCGCTTTTTTTGGACATATGTAAGGTGACTCGTGATCATCATGGAATTAGCCATCTTCCTTCCCTTACAACGATAATTTCTTACTTTCGTTATACCATGGCTCAGGGACAGACGTAAAAGGTGGGTGGGGAAGTGAATTGGACATCTTTAGCCTACCACTTTGTCTTTATCAGCACCTCTGTCAATCAACTCCCTTATGATGTCACAGTGTCCTTTGTGACATGCTATATGAAGGGCTGTTTGACCACCTGCCACTGCGTCAATCTGAGTCAACATCGATCAAAACAACTGTTAAGAAACTGTGCTTTAATTATGGAAAACATGACAACTATTTCTACTAGTACCAACTACTGCCGATGCTAATAATAATAATAATAATAATATTAATAATAATTAAAAATATTAGTAATATTAATAATAATAATAATAATTTTCTTTGCTAATATAAAGGCGTAAAAAGTAGCTGCCTCGATACTTTGACGAACGCGCTAGATAATTCTCCTAAAGATTCCAATTTTTGTTACTGCTGACTGTTAAAATTGATTGAACCGACAGATATTTCACCTTTAAACATTCAATGCAATGTGAATACAAAACAAACAAACAAAAAAAAAAATTCCCATTGCCTTTCTGGCAAAAGGCAAAATCCAGGCTTTGCTTTTTGAAGAAAAGTCCTCTGAAATTTATTGCACTTCAGTTCACTTTTACTTTATAAATACGCAGAGACTAACAACACAAGGAGAAAACTGCTAAAGTTTCACGAGACACCAATCTAGCATTTGGGTTTCTGCCGAAAATGCAGAGTCCAATCATTTTGACTTTTGAAATTACCCACCAATGCTGGATTATTATCCAGAATCTCACATACTCTTGAAAGCTTATTTTGTCTGCAGGCCATGAAGAGCTCCTTGCTGCCGTTATCACCGACTACATTTTGACGTAGAAAACCATTGAAAAGCTGAGGAAAGAAATCTGGAAAAAAAGGTGGGGAATGTCAGACGAATTTTCAAAGAAAAAAAAAACAACAAAAAAAAAGAAATAATGACGGAGGATTGTGACAGGACTTGTTTTTAAAGGTTTGTTGTTGCTGATGATGTTTGCTTGTTTTCCCAATAGTCCAAATTTGTGCTCACAGCCTGACAAAAAAAAATTGCAGGCTTTCCGCCTTACTACACAAGTAACATAAAAAACTGCGAGGAACACACACTTCAAACTTCGTTTTAACCCGCAGTTCAAACACACGACTTTCATATATCAAAGTCAACTATATAAAGATGTTCTGTTTTCTTTGTGCCTTAAAGAAACTAAAGAGAAGCAGATATTCAATGCAAATTCAAACGTTTGTTAACGGTCGGCTTATAACAAAGGCTCGAAAAGTGATATGAAAAAAAATAGAGAAAACAACAACTTAGAAGGTCTATTGTTTCTTAGCTCCGCCCTGACAAATCAATAAGCAAAGCAACATTCCCTGACAAGGAAAGCGCGCATAATCTTTGACCAATGACAGCCACTCGAGTTACGCTTGCCCGCTAAATTTACTGATCTATGATCCTGACTGCACTGCAAGTAAATGTCGCGAGAACAATAGGCATTCTGCGCGATGGCCTTTTCTTCAAATCCCGGTTTTATGAGCGAGAAAACCAAGAATAGCAACGGCAATACAGCGGTCTTCAAATGACTGTCGAAAAACTGAAACCAAAGCAGTACTCCGACCAATCACAACAGGAGCAGGCAGCGCTATGAACCAATCACAATCAATCCTACCAATTACCTGTAACTCGCTCGAAGCGAGGGAAAAATCACGCGTACATGGTGCGATTGGTTTTGATATTGATTCGCATTGGTTGAAAAACTGGGGCGAGTCTTTTAAGCCAATCACTAAGGGTAGCAATCGCAATTACGTCATTACTTTCGACAGTCATTTGAAAACTGCTCTAAACAGATACAGTGAACACAGTGATTACATTGATTAAAAAGTAGTACCTGCTGGAATTTCACAAGCATCATCACTGTCACTTTCGGCAGGAACAGTCTCCGGATCAGTGACACACGTCACAGCCCCTGGGTTTAAGATCTTTAGTTCCCCTTTAATTAAAACCACCAAATCCCCATCGCTATCTACGTCCAACACCCTTCCAATGTGACCAAGGATCTATGAAGAAAAGTTATTGTAAACGTTCCTTTCAAGAAAGTGACTTTTATCACTCAGAGGCCATTAATGTCTTTTTTCATCTTTTTCTGTAAGACATAAATGCTATTTACCGGCCGGGAGGTCCGTATTGGGAAAAACTGTGCCAGAGGTCTTGAGGGCGGCAAATAGCGTGTTTATTTTTTTTCTTCCGTAGAGTACTTGTAAGCAGTTTTTGTGTTGAGTTTTCACTGCAGCCATTTTCAAACCTGCCCTAAGCTTGCGTTTGACATTTAGGAAATAGGAAATAATAGGAATAGCAATCCATAATTGTTTGTTTCTTAGGGCATTATCTACATTTTACGTTCTTAGCAGTGAAAAAAAAAAACTGCTGGAAAAGACGCGAAAGGTGGAAAATCATTAGCGGTCCGTACGCGGGGTCCGGATGAGAAAATCCGGACCGCTGGAGCGCGCGCAATTAGCCAATCAGATTCAAGGATTTAGGATTCCGGACCGCTCAGATGCTTGAGAAAATAATAATAAGCAATATCCAACAATCCAACATTCCCATAAGGTCCATAATCCTCGATCCTTCTTGACAACGTTTTAAGGTGACTACAGCAGATTTTTGGTCACGACAAAGGTCACTTAATTTAAGGGAGAGAAAACAAATAAAGAAACTCACCGACACCATTGCTTCATTCCATCCTCCGTGACCCACTTGTAGTTCCTTTACCAAGTTTTTGTCGTTCTTCACTAACACCTCTTCTCCTCCCTTAAATTGTTTGGTCTGAATGCCAAAGAAAGATCAAGAAGATTGAGCGTCAGTATATATATTCATTGGGATTTAGTAATAAGCTACGAATGTTAACATTACAATCAAATGCTGTTGTCAATTCGATGTGTTACAAAGTGACAAAGGGCGTCGAATACAATAACTGGAGCAAGCTGTTTGCCAGTGTTTACCAGTGGCTCAAGAAATTCACTTGGAAATAGGATTATCATTTTTAAGTGGATTACAAGGCACTCAAAATAATAATGAATTGCTAAAGCATGAAAATGCAAAACTTACGGCTCCACATAAATGGTGACCACCAAGTCTCACTGGGGCCAAAGTCAGTGAGACACACACTGCAGTCATGACATTGTACCCTCCCCCACTTCCCTGTTCAGACCAAGAAACCACATTCCCCCCACCTTCTTCCCCTCCTGGTGTGGTCCCAGATCATTCGTAGTGATAATCTTGACAAAAGCCTAAGTGTTGACAAATAATCCTCTAGACTGTCAAAAAAATTAAGTTGGGAGTTTTAAATTGTGATCAATTTTTCCTGACTGATAAATTCCTTCAACATTCAAATTCTAGGAAATCATTTTTTTGGGGAAATTTTGAAGATTTGAATTATGTTATTAAATGCAAAATTAACTTTGTCAATGCTTTTATGATGTAACACTATCTTTTGCCAGGGTATACACGCCCTCGTTTGAAGTAAAATGTTGCCCCTACCTGTGCAAAGTCATTTTGCACAAGAACATCTTCCTTTTGCTTTTCGTCTTGTCTTTCTCCTTCTTCTTGTGAGTCGTTTGCTGTTTCACCTGAAGCTAACCGATACTCTTCGTTATCTTTGAAATTGCTTTTCGTTTTGTTGGTTTCTCTACCGTAGCTATGATCGACATCTTCAAGGTGTTCGTCTGCTGCTCTGGAATCATTGCCTCCATGGAGTGTAAAGCCAGCATGCTTTGTTGCCCTCCCAATTGTTGGAACTTTTGTGACACTTGAATTCCTACCAACAAGTTTTGAATGAAAAGTTAATAACTTAACTTAAGAAGTCAATTTGTAGAATGAACACCTTCGTTTTATTACTGAATGTTCTAACAGCTTTCTCAGCTTGTGCACCTGTGCTTTGCTTTTTCCAGCGTTTTCTGCTGAGACGAAGGCTTTCTAGCTACGCTATTCACACAATGTCCCGATTTCAAAATTTCGACATAAGTGGTAAAATAGGTGACTGCCACAGTCTCCAAAATAATGGAGACCTTACCCAACAGGACGGTTGGAAGACTCAGGCAGGACGGCAAAATGACGAAAAAATGTGGCACAAGACTGTGTATTTCCGATCTTGCACGAGATTTTCTCGTCATTCTGCCGTCCTAAGTCTTCCAGCCGTCCTGTTGCGTAAGGTCTCTAATGTATGCATATGACGTCGAAGGGCACTATGTTCCCCAATGGAGAGTCAAATTCAAAACAATTCGAAAGAAATTGTGACCGCTTCAATTGCATTTCAAGGCAAATTTTGTCGTTCGCTGTCAGATAAGAACACTTATTGATTATAGAACATATGTATAATTACGGTATTTAATCATACAGACATTAGGAAAATGTGACAAAACATTCATTGAACATCGTGAAAATTAATTAATTCGAAGGGTCTGAGAAAAGACCTGAACACGTAATAACAAAGATATATTGTTTATTTTCGCAAAATGACGCCTTAAATAAGATCATAAAGACTTACCCTTTTGTTGCAGTATCTCGGATGACCGATTCAACTTCTGTGCCTACACATCTGTCCAGCGGTGTTTCACCTGTATTATTTGTCCGTCGCACATCAGCCCCGTAACTCAATAAACATCTAGAAACTGCGGCATGACCTCCACTATCAAGTTCTCTTGTGAAAAGCAGCATACGTAGAGCAGGTTGCTAGAGTGTTAAAAAAATTTATTACACCGTTACTTAGTACGTGCCTCGGGCGTGATTCATAAAACTCAGCATCCATTGCAAAATCTGTACACAGCGTCTTCTTGGCTTACAACACGGAGGCTAATGGTTGCCACGATGAAGCCAAGGAGACCATGGATGCGAGATTTAGAAGGTAGCATGTGACATGAGAACCACATTCTTTACTTAATTTTCGTCTTTTTTTTTTGTCCTTTTTAACAAAATGACGCATTTTACACATTCTTTCTTTTACAAGTTCATGGCATTTTAATAGTGATTTACCAAAGAACTCTTGAACATCAACTCCTTCTTGAGCGAGAGGTGAAGTGGTGTGTCTCCACCAGCGTTTGCTGCATTAACGTCTGCACCATGATCTAAAAGGACCTCCGCCATATCTGGGTAACCTTCTTCAGCGGCCAAATGAAGAGGAGTCTGATTTTCAATTGTCACTGCATTTACACAACAGCCGGGCTAGAAGAAGATCAAGAATCATCAAAGTGAACAGATCAAAACTACATTTGGTGTTTTTCTTTACGACTTCACATTCAACGCAATTCATAGGTTTCTTCTGTAAGATCTTCAAGGGCATCAAATATTCTTGTTATAAAGGAATGTCCCGTCTGTAGTGGTAATAAATTTGAGGAAAAAAAAACTATCTCTTACTAGATTGTCAGACTGGGATATTCCTCGATGAAAGACATGTTCCTTTCCAAAACTCAAAAAAAAAAAAAAAACTGATGATATTCGAAAATGTTCGCATGAAAATTTGATAATACAACTAATGAATTCCAACGATTACTATGTTAACCTTCTATTGATTGTGTTCATCTCATCGTGCTTTGAAATGAGAGACGAATTGATCTGACCATTTTTGGAATACTGGATGAATGTTATGATATATGAATGTTGTATTACCGCTATATCATAAATAAATAAATAAATAAATAAAAACAAAATGAAGAAGCCTAAGCCGTGTAGTACACTGTGATAAAACATTCCTAGTGTAGACCATAGAAAATGCATGATTTATTGTTTTTGGCTACATTACCTCTATATTATAAAGCAAATAAAGAAGCCTAAGCCGTGTAATGCAGCATGATAAAACACTTTCTCACAGATGACAAACAACATGGAATTCGTCAAAAGGCAATCATAAAAAAAATAAATAAATAAATAAAATGGCATGAATAACTCTAATCTATTACCTCGAAAGTTGTTAATGGCTAAATTTCATAATTGCTGTGATAAGAATAGAGAAGAGCTGTATGCCTGTTATTACCTTCCCCAACAGGATCTTAGCAATTTCTCCATATCCATTGATGGCCGCAATGTGCAGTGTTGTGAACCCATCATCTTTGGCAACGTTAAGTGTGCTTCCGGTTATCTCAAGTAGCTTTTCAACAGCGCTGTATCGAGAATAGTGAAAATATATTTAACACCGGGCTTCATTTTCATAGCCTTCTCATAGCCTTCTCAGTGATCTTTGGTTTAACAGGTACTTTTCAACAGCATATGTTACTTAAACTGGTCATTGCTGTAGGTGACGACTATGGCTACCATGTGCTCGTTAAATGCCAACCAACATTTGATTTGATTTGTTGTGATTAACCTCAAATAACTGGTAAACGAAGAGCCACTCTGTAGAGATGTTAGTAATAAAATCATTATCATTATCCTCATCATCATACGTATAACCTGGCAGCACAAAATTTCAACGAGGAACAGCAGCCAGTGCATAGTCGTTATCTTGCGACTGCTAGGAGAGGATGGGGAAGTAGAATAAACAAGATTGTTATGGAATGTTACTCTGAAATTATCTGTCAAAAGAGTTAACCGAAAAAAATTCTGTCATTTTGGAACAACCTAGGTGAATTTGAAGTCTCAGAACAAAGGCTGGCTGGCAAAGAAATGCAGCTACAGGTCAATGGATGGCTAACTGATTTGGAGTTAGAAGAGCCAAGAACTGTTTGTGGATGAGACTGTCCAGGAAGTACGCGTGGATGAGGATGGAAGCGGTGATAATATACCAACAGTGAACAACCATCAAG
>BLAZ01000589.1:1422280-1424780 GCA_014633955.1 Acropora tenuis
GGAAAGGGATGCTTGTCCAACAGAGACATTTTGAAAACCAGTTACTGGGTCTTTCCTTGGAATTAAGGAACTTAAGCAATGTCGACGGCGAAGCAATAAAAAAAAAAAATAATAATATTAATTAAAAAAAAAAACTGTTTACTGCCCATCGTGAGTGATATGTTCACACTCTGAAAAATGTTCTGCGTTGGAACATACACTGTAAACTGGCAATTAGTATATACTTACAAATATTATTGTTTCACAGGGCTCAAGTCAGGATTCTAACAACAAACAACATTTATTTAAGCCACTCTTTAGAGTTACTTGTCGAAATCAAGTTAACCGAAGATTATAATTAAAAGGACAAGCTAAAAACCGATTCTCTTGGGCGCTAATCATGGAAACATTATACTTTACGCCGTAACGCATATTTTTACAATTGCACCTTGTAACAGTTCTCGATGCATTTCAATTACCAAACATTTTTAATCGTTTACATGCATTTTTATTGATGCTTTCAATTAGCACTGATCCACACCAATAAAACGTATCAAAGAGTACAGTTCCACGTAGATCTGTCGGCGAAAAAATCGAGAGAGAGATGGAAGAATAGCCCTTTTTTTTCTTGCTGACATTTTGCAAGAACCTCAGAGAGGAAATCATATTCATTTTGCACTAAGTTAACAAAAGAGAAGCCTCCCCAACAAAAACAAATACTGGAAAAAAAAAAAGAGGACAGGAAATCTGGAACGGGCCACACAACTTAGGGACTCCGTAAGCTCGGTGATAAACAGGGCAATGTGAAAGGTCTTGGCTGAGGCGTACTCACTGACAGTGGGTGACATCGTGTCGGAGGTTTCTGCCTTTGCCGCCGTTTGCCTATCCAAAATTGACGGAAGAACGCGAGGAAAGGGGTCCAGAAAACGACGTTCTGCTATAAAAGTGGAAGAGAATTTGGGAACAATGATATTTTCTGCCGTCATTATCGAACACCTAAGCGACGTGAAGTCAATATGCAGGATAGTGTGTTGTATTTTGTAAAGTTCAACATTCGAGAAATTTGCGATAGGACATGACTTCGAGAGGGGCTTTCGTGGCAAGTTCACGTTCTGGTGAAATAGTTTGGGAGGATTTTGAAGAGAAGGCTAAAAAAGTATGGACTGCGAAGAAAAAAAAAACTCAAGCATACCTACACAAGTTACTTTATTTAAAAGGATTTTCTAGGAAAATGAAGCGGAATTGCAGCCCTTGTTGTTGGCTTTCCTTTTGAAAATCTCTTACGTTCCTCCGCCTTAGAGGCCACAAATTGCGGCAGTGACTTTGTCCATGACGACGAGGAAGCATTTTCCTCTTCTGGTGTGCTTCGTCTTTTTGCGGGCGAATTGTCTGGGACTCCATGACCAGATCTAAGACAACATTTGTCTGTAACATTCACCTACCCATCGCATGATACGCAAAACACCGCCATTTTGAGATACGGCAAATGGCGGGAAAAGTCTGTACCTGAATGACTGCTAGCGCACAAAAAAGCAACACGGGCAAAACATTTTTCACAAATTTAAAAATGTTTTCCTAGATTACACGACGATTCTCGCATTGCAACTTATTTTCGAATTTTCACAGTTATCCATGGCTTGTAATAGTTTTTTTAGATTTGACAAACTATTCAACAACGATTTCAAAGGTAAATAATTCTGCAACCCTTTTTAATCTCAGAGTCATCAATTGTGGCCTATATTTCAAATCGGCTTGCTGTGTAGTATTAATGAATACAAAATACTATCCTGAACTTGCAGAAAACAAATATGTACACCCTAAGACCTTTCATTTAGTAACTTGATATTTAAAGTATGGAGAGTAACATGATTTCACACAGGTTCGCTGTTATATAAATACATGCACATATGCATGATCACTAACGTTGCTAAAACAGCCATAAGTAAAGAGTCCAAAAGATCGTGGCCAAGACTTATCACTAAAGTTGCTGAAGAAGCTATTATGAGTAAAAGAATACCAAAATGTTTTAGAATATTAGAGTTTTTCGGTCCTGATGTCTGCATTTTCACCACCTGCTGTGGGCACCATCATTCATCCCGACTCTTGCTGTAAGGTTTGTACTTGAGATTTCTGAGTCAGGCACTTGATTAGCAAACTCGAGAACAAAAGAGAAAAGAGTGCAGTTAGCCTGAAAATTAAATCTTGTAACAATGCCCATGCAAGGGGGGCACTTCCTTATATGGGCCACATCACGATATATACGGCCCCAAACAATACGATTTTCCAGCCGTTTTGGCCTTAAATAAGGCAAGAATTTTGGGAACAGGGCCGCACAATCCATACCCATCTTTTTTGAAGAGTTACCCCCTCCACCCCATCTATTTCAAGCAACGGCGACAGACACTTAAAACCCTAAGGCCTGACACCAATCCTAACTCTAAATTCAACCCTAACCCTAAACTCTAATCCCTTTAATAATCAAAGCAACTACGATCCTTACTGTTCAATCGATCTATAAAAG
>BLAZ01000589.1:1439211-1442013 GCA_014633955.1 Acropora tenuis
AGTAATTTTTGTTTTGCATTCCAAACAACGCTTCAATCGAGGTGCACATTCTGAAAGAAGATTTTAAACTAAAAGGCTTAGGATTAAGATATGGATGATCCAGTTTATGTCATTTCGCGGGGAACTTGTCATCCTAAGATAATGTTCCAAACAATGATTCGCTAGAGAGGAAATTCCATGCGTATATTTCCTTTCGTTTCATAAACTAATATGGCGTGCATGGTTACGTCAGTGAAGAATATCCAGAGAAGGGTTAGGGTTCAAGTGTATTTTTGCCTAGTGCTGCAAATGCATTGATAACTTGTGTTCAAGCTGGACGACCCAGTCACTGTTTTTAAATAGGAGAAGACGCAATCTTCCACGCGGCGGCCTGTTTGTCTTAACGATGAAGATAAATTAAACTTTATTGGAATTGTCATTCAAATACCTGTGCAAAGTATGACGTGTCCGCAAGGCTTAAATGTGACCACAGCCTCATTTTCTTCACAGATCCTACAGCTTAGCCTGTCCCTTTTAGTTTCTGTCTCCTCGGTCGTATTCTTTTCATCTGAAAAATCTACAATTTCTGAATCATCCTCTGCTGTTTCAATCATCTTGCAGGTTTCATTTGGTGCTTTTGATGGTCCACTGCTTCTATCTTTCGTGAGGTCTGCATCTCCACCACCGTAGTTATTCATTGCAACGGTTGCAGTGTTTAGGTTTGCATTTGAAATTTCTTCAAGGGATGTGTCTGGCACCTGGTTAACAGCTTCGAGAAACACATTCTGTTTCGAAAACAAAAGAGGAAAAAGTGTTGTTGGCTGTCATATTATGGCAATTCAGGTCTATTACAAGCAGGTCATAAGATTCGCACCCTCTCAGACTATTTTGAATAGGAGTCACAAGGCCTCTCCCTAGGCCTGAGAACTTAATTTAGGAACGCTCCGTTCTCGGAATCGTTCATTTTCTTACACCAAAGGGAGGTGGGAGCTATCTATTCCTACGCCACGTCTAGGGTGATGCCATGAGAGACTTTCAACTTATTCACAAGAATATTTACCAATAAATTAGAGACAAAGGCGAAAATCAAAGCAAATAAATCAGGTATAAATTGAAAGGAAAAAAAAGGAAAATTTGCTTCATAATATTACTTAATATGAATTTGGAAAAATAAACTGGACAACAGACGTACTTTGGTGGTTGGTCAGGTTTGTAAAACTAAAGCTCGAAACATCTGTTTCCTTTATTTATTACAAAAAAGTAGTTATGTTTGATATAACGAAAAGCAAAATAAACAAATAAATAACAGCAAGGTTACGTAACAGTGGAGTACACACAACCCGAAGGGGAGTCCCGCATGTCCTCTAAGTCTCGCGCGACGCGTGTATTTCGCCCACTTTCTTGATTTATTCTCAGAGAAGATACACCCCTGCCAGTTTACATCACTAGTCGTTCGAGTGCGGAACGAGTCACAAAAAGGGGTGGTTATTTGTTGGCTTTTACACACACAACATAGGTCCTTACGTACGTCATCATCAGTTACCTGTATCAGTGGCATAAAAGTCTGTGGAAAGTCATTCTGCACTATAGCATCCTCACTTTGCTCTTCGTCTTGTATTACTTCTTCTTCTTGCGATTCGTTAATTATTCCATCCGAAGTTTGCCCATGTCCTTCCTCACCGTTGGAACTGCTTTTCCTTTTACTGGTTCCTATATCGTTGCTATGATCAAAGGCTTCAACGTGTTTGTCTGCTTCTGTAGAATCATTGCCGCCTTGGTGTGCAAATACAGGATGAGTAGCTGCTCCTTCAAAAGTTGGAACTTTTGTGGCCTTTGAATTCCTTCAAGCAAGTTACGAATGAGTTCCAATTTTTCAAGTCAACGTAAATCCATTTATAGAATAAATACATTGGAAAATTCCGTTCATAACTGCGGGGATAATAGTTCAATATATCATCTATTTCATATGTCATTTCATCATTAATCAAAAGCTTTCTTCGATAAATTCAAGAAACAAAAAACAAAATAACAAAACAAAAAACAAACAGCAAACAAATAAAAAAAACCACAACAAAATACAATAGAGTGAAGAATTACTAAATCTCTTGTAAAGTTTTGCGCCTATTACAGTATAAGCCGAAAAGTTTCGAACATTTCATTGGTTGATAGTATTAATATTTCCAAGTATTAGAGGTATAACATTAAAAACTGGATTGTATTACAAGGTAAACATGACAGCACTGTGCAAAATTACGTTTGTTTTTCAAATAGAGTTTCTTATGAATGTCTGGGGTCTGACAAACGACCTGAATCTGAGATACTTTGTTAATATGTATTTTCATAAACTAAATGCCATTTTAAACAATATTAGAAATAATTACCTTGTAGCTGCAATATGTCGGATGACCTGTTCAACTTCTGTGCCTCTGCATCTATCCAGTGGTGTTTCATTTGTGTTATTTCTCCGTCGTACATCAGCTCCGTAATTCAATAAACATCTAGAAACTGCAGCGTTACCGGTACTACCACGTCCCCGTAAGGCAAGCAGCATATGAAGAGGTGGCTGCGGGAGTGTTAATCAAATATACAATATTGTTAATCATTGAGTCACTTAGCACGTGCCTCTTACGCGATTCATAGAACCTAGCACATAGCTCCGTTTGCAAACCTTTTTAATAGTGTTTTCTCGGCTTCCAATTCAAGTTGGAGGATAATCAGTGGCCGCCATGATGAAAGCCAGAAGATTGGAAGTTGACATGTCACATCATGACCACACGCAATTCTTAAATTGTATTTTTTTTAAAACCAAACAAAGCACTTCAC